>JAJHJA010001159.1:0-66896 GCA_021202915.1 Heliconius himera | reverse complement strand
TAACAAATTTCTTTTGCCGAAAACAACTTTTTGTTACTGAATTTTTTACAAGTTCAATTTCATAAAATATATTTGTTTTTTTTTCTGTTTCAAATGAAATACACGTTGTTTATTATTAACAGTATTAAACTTCAAATAAACACTATGTTATAGCTTCATGATGTGAAACTTAATCACTTTAATTAATTTATATTCGTTCGTTTTGACACGCATTTGTGTATCGCTATCATTTGAACGTTATAAGCTATTTAGTAATATCAATAACAAGCAGAAGGGGATAAGATAATTTTCATAATGTTGGAGCACTTCTAGAAATTCCTACGTAAACGGAGATTCGTCGACAACTAGTGACAGATAAAATTTTAGAAGAAAAAACATGGCCAGTATTCATAAGAAAATTAATAAAATAACATTTGTAATAAATTATAACACGTAGGTTAAATTGCTTATGATATACGAAATATAATTTTTTTATCATAAAATCTATATATATTTGAAATTGATATTTTTATATATAGATTACAAATAGTGTAACTCCTACAATATTAAACCTAATTTTCCACTTTACAGACGTAGTATACATATAAAAATACCTTCTATACTTAAGTTACACATTTTAAGAGTACATGGTTAAAATATACACAAAGTGAGGAAGTAGCGGCGTTGAAGAGAGTCGAGTGCTCGATCAAGAGTACCTCAATGGGAACCCGAGGGCACGACAAGTGCGTTTCCTTTTCTATAGAGATCGAATTTTACCTCCGCCCACTTTGACTTTCGACTTTTTTACTTGAATGACAAATAATGACAAAGAAAATGATCATTTATAAGTTATTATCGTTTTCACGATTTCTTTGAATGAAGAAAAGGTGGCGTTGTTGTCGCCGGTATTCCTTAAAATTGAAAGAAAATTGAAATATGGAATGCCGAAATTCTAAACTCCATATCTATCTATTTCTTTTCATATCGATCCTGTTATATTAACAGATTTTCTTCAGTTTTTATATAGCCGGTCGTATGAACCTGAAAATATCTCCAAAAACTAGTACCGAAGATGCGTCACCGAGAGCACCACGCCGCACGCGGTGGAACCGCGCCAAATACACGTGAAGAAAATTAGATATCTAATAACCGAATGGAATGGACGAAGTTCTTATGAATTACACGACGCTATTGTTGCGCTTCAGTATTACTTTCCTGCGGGAATACAGCTGTAATATATAAAAGATACTTTCTTTCATACACGATATGAGTCGGACGGAGTTATTAAAGGAAAATACGTTTTAATACTTTGTTGTTTTTTTCTTGATTTTCCTGGAAAAGGAGAAGTAATTTTATTTTGAAAGTGCCTACGGAGTGATGAGGAAAAGGCTAAGTTTGATGTTGGTACTTTAACAATATTTAATAGTAAAGAAAAAGAGAAAGTATAACATTCTTGTAAAAAAATAGAAGGCAAGGCAAGGTTGCATAACTTTAGCTTTAATTTTATTTTTTATTAGGACTCCGTACCTCAAAAGGTAAAAACGGAACTCTTATAGGATTACTTTGTTGTCCATCTGTGAAGGCTATTTATCTTAGTATAAGTATATGGTCCCTTGGTAAGGACAAAAACAAATCAAGCTATAAGTGAACGTAATCAAACGATACGAGCATTTATGCATCGATTTTGCTGCAATTTGTATGGAATGTGCCGCGTAATTAAAACCGTGCACCTACAGTTATCAAAATTTGCGCGAAGTGAGAACTTACAATACAAATTAAGAAACAAAATATTTCGTTTTGGTATTTCATAGAAAAATATATTAAAAGCTTAAATTTTTACTTAATTGATACAAAATGTGTGCATATACCCATATGCATACATAAAATAAATAAATCAGCTTCACGCGGTATCCCGCACATAGCATAGTGCTACGACCCTCCGTTCCTCAGGTTCTGCCGAATTCTGGAGACACTGCGTGAGTGGTAGAACTCAACGCCGCGCTTTGCAGAACAAAGAAATAGAAATATAACTTTAAATAAATATTTCATCTCCTCGAGGGGGGTTGAACCCACAACCAGTCGGCTTTACAGTCACACTTTGTGCCGCTGCGCCACGACTGTCCTCATTACATTTTGTATGAAATTTAACTAAAGTTATATTTATAAGTGAATTTAAACTTATATTTATAAATTTAGGTAACTTTTATAAGTTGTTATCCCGTGAAGCCGCGGTGGGTGAGACTGACTCGCACTTAACTGGTTTTTATATAAATCCAAAATTCATAGAAAAGTGAGATTTCTCCTTTTTTAAGCCTACACACTTGACCAACTTTTACTCTACCACCAAACCCCTACTCACTAAACTAGTTCATATAAAAAAGGAAATATTAGACAAAAACCAATAAGCGTCTTAACACGATTCTTCTCTTGGGTCGACATTGTTCTTTATTGTTCGCTTCAAAGGGCCTGCCTGTATTACTTGACTTAAGCCCAAGTGGCCAATACGGACCCCCCCCCCCCTCCCCCCGTTGTACCCTCCAACGTCTCAAATTGTCTTGTCTTAATTGAATTTATAATAGGTTAGTTTGCGTATTTAGTGTTTTCGATGTGGCTTGGAGGGGTTAGCAGGTTGCACACAAAGTGGAAGTTAAGATCCGAGTATGTGCGCTTGAATATTTATGTGTTAGTTATGTGTAAGTTATAGAGGGGAGGCGCTGTTTGTATAAAGAGGTTACGAGATGATGATTTGGATTAAGGAGAGAAGATCTCATTTCGTTATTGCGAGTGAATTTACTTTAGTACGTTTCGATTAACATTTAAAGTATCATATGTTGTGAAACACTACACATTCTAAATTATAAAAGTAGAACATAAAATTTAAAAAAATACCTTCACGCTGTAAAACAGAGTAGGCACATATCAGATACTTCGTTCTTGTTTGCTAATATTTAAAAAAAACATGCGAAAATTTAGTACATTTCGATTAACATTTAAAATATCATATGTTATGAAACACTATGCATTCTAAATTATAAAAGTAGAAAAAAAATAAATAAAGTACGTAGTAAATAAAACAGAATAGGCACATATCATATACTTCGTTCTTGTTTGCTGGTCTTTAAAAAAAACATGCGAAAAATTAAATATTATAAAACAGATAAGGAGGAGTATAAATATTAAATAGCAATTTATTTTTAACTTTAGTAGTATTCCTCCTCACGTCACTTTCTACACATTAACACAAACATAAACAGTAAATTCACAAAGTCACCGACATATTTGATGAAAGTCAACCTTTAACTTTACCTTAATTCTATTATGCACTTTGATCTAAGCCATGCTTCAACGATTAATTCCAAGGATCGTTCCAGGATACAGGCAGGTACCCGCCTTCCTGTACAGGAAAGATGATATTTTAACGTTTTCAAGACGTATTATTCCTCGTTAAGTCCGTTTAATTATTCACGCGGCTGCCAAGTACCCTTCCTGAGTCACTCTTTTGGGAATACTACACCCGCGTTGATCCGAGATTTTAGACTTTCTTCAAATATTCAGGCGTTCAGGAGTTACGTGAGCGCGGGCAAGCTTACAAAGTTGCGCTTGTTTCGTTAAAAAATATTTTTTATGTTATCGTTGCTCAAGTTGAGGCCACTTTTAGAGGATTTGCCCTTTGTACTTTTAGGTTTTTCATCACTCTCGATGAATAAACAGATTGTAATAATATTTTAAGTTTTCTGTTTAGGCCATCGTGCGACAATTACTTCTGCCAATCAGTACCTACATAATTGCCCAAATTCGGACGGAAAGTGATGATTAGAGTTTCTTGACACTAGACTATCTCTGCCTGAATGTATAAAGGATAAACAGTGAAACTTAAAATATATATAAATATATATATTTAGAATTATTAGATAAAAAACCGGTGTTTGGTTCCGCTGCAACTTTTTTATACCAAAAAATTACCTAAGTAAGGATTGACTTAGCATTTATAATACATACATGCATACATACACTTTATATAACTCATAAAATAATGGTTACAAAGCCTATAAGTACAGTAAGCACAAAAGCTGAAACTGAAAGTTACATTAGTCATCAATAGAGTTCGCTCAATTACATTAATGACGAGACAATTATAAAATTATCCGTGTCGTGTGTACGACCGCGACCACGACCGCGACCACCACTACCACCACCTCGTCACCTCGCTGATGTGAATTTTATGAGCTTTTAAATCAAATTAAAATATTAAAAACTAAGCACTACACATAGCAGGGTAAGCAGGGGGAGGTGTTAAGACACTCCGATCCCTACTTTCCGCCGGGAATCGAACCCACCATCAGTCGCGTTTACAGTCACACTTTGTGCTCCTGCGCCAAGACTGGCATCTAGGCCATGAATGCCATGAATTAAATATATAATATTAATTATTTATAGGTGAGTTTTAGGTTAATTCTAAGAAAACATTGAGTCTAGTGTTAGGCCCGTTCGTTCGTTCGTTCTACTTTCTGCCCTAATTCGAGACATTACGTATTAAGTGGATGAACCCAACACCGCACACTGTCTTACTAGACCGTTGAAATAAAATTGAAACTTCTAGTATCACTCAGCATCCGCTAACTCAATAACCGCAGCGAGGCAAGTTTGCAACTAAACTGGTCCAGTAATAATGCTAATGCCGCGTTGTTCTCTAACACGGTTAACTCAGAGCTGAGATAAATCTCTTAGTACTCGTAGAATAATCTTGTAGGATGCTGTTTCATCTTAAATTATTGAGCAGCTTCAAGTAGCTCTGGCGCAGCAGCGCATGCGTAGGGAACTTAGTGTTCAGATACTCCGTTCCTCTTCTTCTATTTTCAAATTGATTTCTGTTAAGAGGTGGAACTTAACGCTTAGCTTTCTCTATTAACGGGGAAATGAACATAAATTAAATATAATGTTTACTCCGAGTGGGAATGGAATCCATAACTATTGATGCAGTCCCACTGCGCCACGACGACGGTCTCGAAATTATTATTAAGATTTGTATTTAAATTCAGGTGGAGAATTGAGAATAGCATATTTTAACATTATGTTTTCTCTGTATCTGCACATGGAAGATACTTATAGCTAAAATGTATATGCGCTAACATTGCGTTTAATTTTAAAAATGACCCATCAAATTTAAGTAGACGGTCTGTAGCGTTGAGTTTTGCCACTCAACACATACTGCCTCAAAACTTTGGCGGAAAGCGTGGGAGCGGAAGTGTCTTAACACTAAACTTTCAGGTTTCCTTTGCCTACACGGCTATGTATGGGATACAGCGAATATTATAGAATTATGCAGCGGCACATTGCCTGACTATAAAATGTGACGGTAGTGAGTTCGATGAATACTTGAGAGGATATATTATTTTTATTTCCGTGCTTCAGTAAGTTACAAGACAATGTTTAGCATTGAGTTGCATAGGGAACATACTAACTTAATATAAAGTTCCCTCTTCCTAGAATAATAATATTCTATCTATAACAACTTCCTACCTACTCTACAATATTTTAAACTAAAAAATACGTCAGTGCTCTCTGCTTTTGTCCCGCCGGAAGTGCGATAACAGTCGTTGAAACTTGACTCGACTTCCTTCTCGCTAGATTTCTTTTCATAGAAAACGTGAGAAATGTTTTGTAATATAGTTGAGAATAGTGTTAAATGGTCAATTGTAACCTTACAATTTAATATGTCTTTTATTGAACAATCAAATTAAAGATATTCTTGTGCATTACGCAAAAAGGCTCAGTTAGATTAGGTATCTACACTTTTTATACATTTACGTCTTCACGCTACATCCCGCGTACAGGAGGAGGGTAGGAAATGAAAAAAATAAACATTCCCAGAGTTAAAATCGATCCCACAACTGCTGCATTTACAGTAATCACTGCGCTGCTGCACCATGACGATCTTGAAGTACGGAAAATAAGAAGTACGGAATAAAACGTAGGTGTAAACGCTTATAACTTTAACACGTTTAAAAAAATATATTTTTAACACGTTTTTACCGTAAAAATGTGTTTACTTGCAAGCGAAAAGTGGAGAATGGAGTGTCTTATCACTTGATTTTCTCATTACTGTGCAAAAGAAACGTGAAAACTACTAGACGAAGCGAACTTTTAGATATTATTATATGGCGTATAAATTAAACCTATGTCCACTTAATTTTTAATTATTATTAATCTAAAATTCTCAAATTAATGTATCGAAAAAATAACAATATAGAAACTACACAGGTGTTAAGTTTAAAATTATCATAAGTATTTTATTTATGAATGTGTCACATTGTTAGCACCTTGACCCACAATAGTCACTGCTTTCCAAACATGTCATAATAAATATTATTATTAGAGTTTAAATCCTGTACTAATATCCAGAGTTACGACAAACACTCGTACAAAAGAGCCTCGCGAGCAAACAACATCCATGTATATAAACATATCTTTACAAAAGTAGTGTTGAAAAGAATAGAAATATTACAATAGACGATACGCAGGTGTCAAATGTCGGCATTCCTGTGGGATTATATGAGTACAACGTACGGACAGACAAAATGTCGATACAATAGTTTACAAATAGTTATATTTTTTACTTGATTTTTTTTTATATTTCCTTTCCTTTTTCAGCTATTTAAATAAAATTCGTATTGAGTAGCTTGTAAGTTATCATCATACCATCATCATCAAATCCGACACTGTTCCAGTGCATCATAGTGGCTTTAAATAAGTCCAGTCCAGTCAAATGGTAATTCAAGTAGAGTAAATTCCAGGAAAATGAGTGTTATTTATACAGTACTGCATTTCTGCGCCCGCGCAACACTGACATCTGACACTATTGTTACTTTAGTTGGTCTCTAAACAAAGCTCTTTCAAATGTCATTCCTCACCTCGTACAGTAGATACGGTAGTACAGTTTGTTTAATTTTAACAGTAGAGAAATTAAATATATATTTTACGTTTATTTATAGGGTAAATGCAAATATTTATGTGACAAGAATGTATTTTCTGAAAAAACTATAAAAATAATTACGAATTTGGTAGCATATTTTATAGCATATTAGACAGAGACAACCTAGAGTGAAAAAGTTCTTATTGTATAGTGGTACATTTTAACGTCGCTAGCAAGACGCCAGAGCGTGAAAGAGGAACCAATACGAGGAACCGAACCCTTTTCCACGTTTTCGATTACGTTAGATTACTTTAACTACCAAACTATTATCAAATATAAATTCAACTGATCGATATTAACTCAAGAAACATTGACAAAAAAAATCTCTACCTCTATCTATATCTCTACTCAATAGTTTATCAAGTCCAATCCTCACCAATCCTATGTGAGCAATAAAAGGGTAAATCTAAACAATCTGAAGACAAATCGAGTTGATATTACGACCGTCGCAGATGCGCAACGAATGTGCCGATAAAAGTTTACGAGACGAGGTACATGGCACCCGTCGCGTATTGGCCCTTTAAAAATATTCACCAATATTGTATCGAATTGTTCGATCGGACTTTCAGTTGAAATATAGGTTCTATGGACATGTTTAGTATGTTTCTTGTTTACTTTTGGTCCATGTTGTGATCTAACGTAAGAATTATATTTGGAAGGTCATAAATAATCATTTGTAGAGTTTAATGTTCCGTTTTTATTCTGATCTCGTTTGTCTCTCTCTCTCTCTCTCTCTCGTTTGTGTAAATTTCTAGACATCATCTCATACTAAATACTATTTTTCCTTGTTCTACTAACCTGTACTAATTCTCTTTGATAATTAAAATAATTGAAAATATCATATAAATACAATAAGCTTGTTAAATAACTTCCACGATAAGCAATAAAAGCATTCATAAGCAATAAACTGCGGTATCGTCCTACAAAAGTGCTGAGACATAATACTACTTAATGCGGAGCTAAACCGGACGTTATTATTGTCAGTTAAATGGACGTCATTCTTTTATTGATCGATAAAATATTTATTTGAAAAATCGTTCATTTAATAAAGTGGGTATTACACGATTGAGAGACGAGATTTAAAATATAAGTAAAAACATCTCATATATAGAAGGTACGTAGAAGTAATCTAGAGTGGAACATATCATTTCTAATATTGCATTGCGTGTTGACTGGCGGAACTGTACTGTAGAGCAAGGAAATAATTTAAATATTGAAATTTCAATAAGAGGGAATCGAATTCACAACTACAGCGTATAGATACTCTTTGCATGTCGTTCTATGCGGGATAAAGCGTGACAATGAATATATATATATAAAACATTTAAAATATAGCACCAAACTATAGTTTCACCAATAAAAAATATTCAACGAGCACGTCTCAACATTTAAAAAACTCAAGATATTTTGGAAAATGCCCGAACACGAAATAAATTGCGTAAAAATGTGCCGAGAACTGCCAAAAACACCGAAGTACTCCCCCAGTACACGTCTGTGTATGGGTTTATGAGTTCGGTTCGAATAACAGTCGATCAAGTGTCATATTTTAAGAGAAAATTGCCTTCCCTATTGACGCAGTTGTAGTTACGAACCCCATAGGATTTGTTGAAAAGTTGATAAGATTATAGAAGCTAGTCGTAGTGTAAACGCGACAGATTGTGAGTTCGATTCCAACTCGAGAAAATTAAATATTTAAAAGTTCTCTTCGTTCTCGCGTGTAGGCATAAAGCGTGGTTGTGAATTCCGCAAATCAACACGCAATGTCTCCAGAATTCGATGGTAGTGGAGTGTCCTAATACTAGGCTCCCTTCACATGGGAGTACAGCGTAAAGCTGTGAAGAAAAATATGATGGGGCGCAGTGGAATAATTTAATACAGGCTATAGTTGTGGGTTCAATTCCTATTTAGAAGAATGATTATAACACGCTTTATTTCGCACGCATTTTTCATTTTCCTGCGCTGGTAAGATACTCAGAGTGGGGTTGGGGTGAATAAATGAAAATAAAAACAGAATATCTGAACACTACATTCTCTCCGCCTACTGAGTCATATTCAGGATTCAGGGTGAAGCTAAATAATGGATATAGTTTTAAAACTGTATATTTTTCTTACATTAAGCACCAGCTACGAGAAAAAAGTTTAGCAAATCAAAAATGTATACGATTTATAACCAGTACGTGTGCACGCGGGTATTTTCTCTATGAAATAAAGCGACGTGTGATAAATCCGTATCGCCGGAATGAATACCGCATTCGCGGGAATAGAGTGTAAAGAAATAAATATATATTAAGTAAGTGCAAGTACTTTGTTCCGCGAGGAGAGAGAAGTGAGGGCAGGTGTTTTATCTCAAATCAAAATACATGCTCTTTGAAAACTTATTCAATACTAGAATAATATGTTTTTTTTTGAGCTATCTATACTGTATATAGCAGAGTATGCAAAGGAAACCTATATGAAAATATTACATTTTATTTTGAGCTATGTAAGCTGTATTTAGCAGAGTATGCAAACCTAATTTTAAGACAGTTCTTTGCCCACCTATTGCCTAATTTACAAGACATCGCGCGTTGAGTGTCAGAATTCAACGCCGCACTTCGTCTGCTTACCAGAGCGAAATGAAATATACTGACACATTATGCCTCTGCGCCACGACTGGCTCTTTAAGATCCTTAATTTTTTGTCCCTATAATATTACTCATTTTAAGCAGGATAATATTCTCCGTCAAGTGACAAGTGACAAAGACTTATACGGAGCGCGACTGGTCCGCGTCTAAATCAGGATAGTGGAACCTGAGAAACAAACCGCGATGCTTTTTTTTGCTTTACAAGAAATATGCGGTTAATAAGATCGCTTATTAAAAGATTTATGGATTTATATCTAGTGTGAGCGAGATAGCTTAAAAAATTATTGCTACTTGCATTTAATTATCCAGACGTTTTATTTATATTTTTATACTTATTCCTAAGGTAGAAAAAAGGGAAGTAACCTGGAGATAGATCAATCAATTCTTTAATTTAGACTTATTAATAAGTCATTTTAAAGTTAGCTTATTTTAAAGCTATTCTAGTACTAAAGTATTGCTTGATACGAACGTAAGGCTTAATCGGCGATCAGTGCTTGGATGACATTTAAAAGGCACTGGTTCGAGTCCCGCCACGTAAAAATGTTATATATTTTACATAGTGCATCTTGGATTTTGTCTAATCAGCAAGCTCTACTGCCCGATACTGTCACAGCATAGTCACATTAAAAATAAAAATATTGGAACTTAAGCCGAAAGTTTGTGGGTTTTATTTTATTTTTTATTTTAGATTTTCACCTTTAAATAATAATTCTTATTTAAGTAATAATTTTGAATTGAACAACATCAAAATAAATAAAAACATAATATTCAAAATTATATACCAGGATATTTTGTTATTGCACAAAACAATTACAAACAATATTAAGATAATACAAGAAAATCATCACAAAAATCGTTTGATTAAAGACGTATATGTTACTTAATGGTGCTGAGATAAGGAAGTAAGCGAAATCGACATATCTCATGTTACGTAATGCGATATTACAGTCATTTGTATGGACATTTCAGATAATTAATAACATTAGGCGTAGGAAAAAAGAAAATGTTTATTTACAATCAACGTAGATACATATCATTTAGTCAATATAAATCAAATTTATGATTATGAAGTAAAAACTTATATAATACGAGTATATCTTCAAGGTCTAGCCACTGCTTTTCAGTTTTTAATTTAGTTTGAGTATACAAATGTATTTTGTTGGTAATGTTTTGTGTGTTGAGTGACGGCACTCAACGCCGCATTTTGTCGTATTGCCAAAGAGAGGAACTGTAAAAAAAATATCCCCACAAATGGTAATTGAACGGCACCCCAATATTTTTATTCGACAAATCTCAACTGCACGATCATCATGCCGAAATACATCAAGTTATACAATACAGCCAACATTTAATAGATCCCACCCTTTATGAAACTTTTCAAATAAAGGTTTGCTATACAAGTATACTCATTATGTTTGTGTAGCTCACATCACATCAATTTAACCTTTTTAACCCCTTTATTTGATTCGCACTTCCTCTATTATTAGCGATCCCTTTCCAGCTCATTCAAAGGCTGTATTAGCAGATACAATCAGTTACATTACTTCTATGACGCTTGCTCCAAACAATGTAAATCTACATCAAAACATCCTACATTAACGCCAGCAGAATAGCTAGAGACATTGAAAACGCGCAGGTTAGGAGTTCGATTTTTTCTCAGGGAAATAATAATAATATTACTTACACCTATAATTCATACTGCTAAGATGACATATAAAGAAGAAAGAAAGAAATTATTAATTTTCTGGTGGGGATTTGACTTCAAAACATCTTTGATCATAATGAAAATAATGTCCTAACACTAGGTTTTGTTACTAGATCCTAGCTCAACTAGGGTAGGGTAGGCTCCTTATCTTAGATAGATAAGGAGCCTACCCTACGCTATGCGGGTGATGCGTGAAAGTAATAAAAAATCCCCTCAGTTTTTGTGAAGAATCTGAAATTACATACATCAACGCATTCAATGGTGCATTTAAAAGCATTCCAGGTTCCCCCAAGTGTTACGCCTATTTTTAGATACAGAGAGCAGATGTTCTTGACGATGCTAATGTTCACTTGGAAATGTTAGATCTAGATTTATTGAATTAAATGTTTAACAAGTCATACTGAAAATTTAAATATTTTTTTGAGTGACAAATAATTTATTAATGGTTCACTTAATGCCTTAGATCTTTGTAGAACAGACGCAAGGAACTGAGCGTGACGTGAAAAATATGAATATGTAATTAATTAAAATAAACATAATTATATATTATTAAAATGTGACCTATAAGACGTTTTCATTGAAATAATTGAATAAGATTTACCGTAAAAAAAGAATATGAGTTGATGACATTTTGAGTATGATGATGTACTTAGGATTCCAAGGACGAGTGCTAAATTTCGTGCTTAAAAGTCATATCGAGACGATCCTTTGATTTATGTGAAATTATTTTGACTTAGGGAACAACGAAGTCAAGTTGTATAAAAATCAGGTAAATATTTTTGAGATAATTATGGATTTCCTCGCTTATTTTAAATAACTATTTGTTTTTGTATTTATAATTTTCTAATTATAAATACAAAGCCAGAAACAACACAAAACGAACTACTCCAAGAAACATCATAAATAAAAAGGGGACGTCAGTTCTCCTAAAACTGTGTTTCAAGGTGCAATGTTACAGCGACGACAGCGGCGTCAGTCCGCGCGTCACTCCTCCGGCTAATTTACGGAGCCCGTCGACAGATGACACGCGGGTATTTTGAGAATGCAATACGTTTTCGATTGCCACCTTTCTGACTTTTTGTTGGGAGATGCGGTGGAAGTGCATGTTTATTTAGTATGGAGGCCAACGTGACGTAGTGGAAGAGTGTCTGACTGTAAACGTAATACTTGTGGGCATAGAGCCACTCGGGGAATGATTATTTATTTATTTTAAGGAAGAAAAGTAGTAAGTTATCAAATAATAAAAGATAAAATAATACAAATACCAATTAAGTCTCCGCAAATTAAATTTAATGCAATTTTATTTCTCCGTTCTGGTAAAGCATGGAGTTGAGTTCCGCTATTGACCAATAAGCATCTCGAAAATTGAGTGGTGCGCAGGGTACAGAGTGTCTTTAGCAGTAAGTTTCCTCCATCTTCCCTACTATGTAGGAAAAAACGTGAATCTGCCAAAGAGTAGTGATAGTGGCATATTTTCTACCTGGGTTAAGAGAAATCTGATATTGAGACTATCCGTTTTCGACATTTTTTCCATTTAAATACATTGCGTGTTGAATAGCGTAACAGTCGTCACCTTTTTTGCTGACCAGAGAAATTAAATTATTTTTAGTTTAATAATGTCTCTGAATGAGTATCGAATCTACAACTATCGCAGGGACAGGACAACGAGTGTTGCGTCTCGATTGTTCTACAACTGATTTTGAAAATTAATAACAATAATATTTCAATGACTAAGTGACTAACATTTGCCAGCACTATTATTTAAAACTTGCATACAAGGTGTCAAACTGTTAGTTACCTCAGACAAAGTGCATTATTATCAACAAGTCTATAAAATATTATTAAAGTTACAAGGGAATCAGGGAACCTAGTTGAAGACACTCCGTTCCCAATAACACACTTCGGTCCTCCACTTGCCGCCGAATTCTGGAAGCATTGCGGGTTAAGTGTCTGAAATTAACGCGGCGCTTTGCCTCATTACCACGGCTGATATAAATCTGTTAAATTTTCCTCGAGTGGGAATCGAAATTACAACCTGTCGTGTTTAGAGTCGTACGCTTGTGCTCCTGCGCCACAACAGACCTCAAATTAATTAACTTATTTTTTCCTTTATAAAAAAAAACAATATAAATATAAAAAACAAGATATTAAAGATTAAATTTAAACTTTTTTCCAAGCTTGGGTATTATGATGCAAAACGCTTACTCGACGACAGAGTTCGTTCGTGTTTTATAAATAAAAATAAACTGCCAATTACAAAGTTTAATAAAAGGTTAAGTCTAACTCCTTGCTTACTTCTTATATCTCTAGTTCATACTTTACAATATTAAAGTAATAATGCTAAAATAACAATTGTTTAATTTGTTCAAAAATATGAGAAAGCTTTATTACAACAACTTCGCTGCAAAGGTTAGACTTTATGGGTTAGACTTTCACTCGAAGAACTTAATTATTTTCATGTCATCGCTCTGGTGGGTTAAGTGCAGCGTTGAGTTACGCCATTTAACACGCAATGGCTAAGAAATCGGATGGAAAGCGGAGTTTCATAGCTCTAAGATCTCCTCTTTGAATACTCTGCTATATGCGGATTAGAATTCATTATAAAAACTTTCATTTTAATTTTGTATCACGAAGTACACTGTATGTTATACTCATATTATCATCATATTACTACGAAGGCTATACTTATAAAAAAGCTATTGCTTTTTACTGCGAGATAGCGCACACAGGAGGTTAGCCAGAGGAAACCTAGTGCTAAGACACTCCGTTCCCCACTTTCCGCCGAATTCTGGAGGCATTGCGTGTTGAGTGGTGAAACACAACTAATATAAATTAAGCGCTATATTGAGATAGTGATATATCGTAAAATTTTAAAAGTTGCGATATTCCACAACGACGTCCTTAGCCTCTGTGAAATGCGCTAACAAAAATAAACAAAAACAAAATCCAAATCCAAATTCACACGGTTTTGCTGCAACTTTAAAAATATAAGTGGCGAAACATTTAACGTAAAATGTGTCTGCGAATGTTATTTCTAAAAAAGGTTCCCGAGAAAAAGTACGCGAAAGAGAGAAAAAAGCGTCGCAACGAGCTTAAACTGAATTACAAAACCCGTTAACATGTCGCGGCGCAGCTAAAACGGCCGGAGCGATACTAAATTACCGGCCATCTCCTCGTTCGTTCGTTTCTTGCGAATTAGCTTTCCTTGCGTTCGTTGTTCTGTGTGGCGTCTTTCATTATATTATACGGTACGTGTGATTACTTAGTAATTCAAAGTTTTTATTTACTTATAAGTGAGAAGTGTCTGCTGTTTGTCTTATGTTTTAATTTGTACGTAGCTAAAAGATATGTACCATCAGATATTGTTATAGCTTCACACTATATGCCGCATGTAACAGAGTAGGAGGAGCGGAACCGAGTGTAAAGACACTACTTTCCGCTCAATTTTGAAGATATTGCGTGTTGAGTGGCGAAATTCGAGGCCGATTTGAAGCGGAGTAGAGTTGCAACACTTTAGGTAATCTTGTTTGATTAAAACAAGATATTTATTTTATTTTTTTTATGAATTTATGATACACGTTTCAAATTACCACAAATTTTGTATCAATAAATCTGAAAACCAGGCCGTTGTTGGCGCACTGATACAACATCTGACTGTTAATGCGCCAGTATTGGGCTCAATTTCCATTGAGAGTAATAAGCTATTTTTACTTCCTCCCTCTGCGAATACTGACAAAGCGTGGCATCGAGTTCCGCTATTCCATTCACATTCAAAGTAATGTCTAGAAAAATTGTTGGAAAATGGGGAGCGGAGTGTCTTAGCACTGGGTTCTCTTTCTGTACACCTGGTCTCTGCAGAATATAGCTGGAAGCTAAAAAAAATTAAGTTACCAAAATGTGCAAAAATCTTGTACATATTTAAAGTTTACAGACCGAAATTAAACTTTATTATCAGCCAGTTATGTTTACGGCGTCACTTTATAGCGGTTTTAAAATCGCATCTCTAAGATCATGTAAAATTCATCAGACGAGCGAGCAACTTGCCGAGCGACCAACTGGCGACTCCTCGTAAAATTGTAAGTTTTTGTGTCCCGACGCTTTGAAGCTCCATAACTCTCGCGCTGTTGAATTTTTCATGTGAATAATAATGAAAAGCTTTCGACAAAAGTGGAATATCTGTATGAATAGCTTTTCAATGTAATCATCGATAATATCTAATTGTTTTTGTTTTTCTTAGTTTCACGCCGTTTGCCGCAACACTGCAGAGTAGACCATTTTGATAAGTATATAGAGATATGAAAGTCAGTGCCGCGAAATCAAACAACTGTCGGGTTTACGATAACGCTTACTAATTTTTAAAACATTAGAAAATTAAATTAAAACGTGAGTACACTTATAAAACCTAAAAATAATATTACAATGTATGAGGAAAGTAAAGCCTTATTTATATAACTTATCGATTGTCATAATCATTTGTATAAATATCCGTTAAATACAATTATTTAACAAAAAATCTTTATAACGGAATGTGTAGAACAGAGTGTCCTAACACTAGATTCTCTGTATTTGTCCTATTAAATTTGGAAATTTCATGAGTTTGAGAAGTGTGCGCACATCCTAGCCGCGACAAGTGTGGCCGTTCCATAACTTTGCAGATAACTTGAGCTTCACAGATTGTAACTAAAATCTAACCAAGTTTTGCTTTAGCTTCTTGTTAGTTTATCTATAATGTTTCTTGTCGGTTGTTCTAAGTGTATTTAGGAATGGCGATGAGATGGTTATGGGTTCGAGTCTTGTAGTCTACTTGGAGTAATGAAATATTTTAATTTTATTGCTCAGGTTACAAGAAAAGCTATGCCGTTGAGTTTCGACACTGAACACGCAATATCCCTATGAGGCAAAGCGTGGGGAAAGCAGTTATCTTAACACTAGGTTCCCTCTTCCTACCCTGTTTTTTGTGAGATACAGCTAATAAAAAAATAATCAAACAATCCTAAGAACGCCTCAAATATACAATATTAATATTAGTAGGTAAATTTATTTCATAACTAGAAATAGTGATGTTCATCAGTTGTAAGTAATGTCAGTTAGATTTACAAATGACAATATTCATCACATCGAATACCAAAGGTTATCGACTTGACATTTAGAAAGTGCTAAGACAAAGCGCGTCAGAACATCACTATTGTTACATCACTTATGTGTCAGCGGTCTAATATGTCAGTGTCATGATTTTGTGTGTGATAGGAATACGACGAAAAAGGGTTCAAATAACAAGTATTTGAATAACCTCAAGATCTGAAGTAAGCTCTAATAGATATATTAATCGGGCTTACCAGATTGTTACTTCAAGAAATTATTTAATTCATCAATTACTGTAGTCCTTTATAGGGCTTTATATAGCTTAAGTAATTAAATATGTCTTGTTCTATGATCAAAAGAGCGAGGATATGTTAATAATTGCCCAGAGCAGTAATCGAACCCACACCATTATGCTTACAATCAGACGCTGTGCCACGATAGCATCCCACATATAGGTACAATTCAATAGCAAAAACTTCTAAATCTAAATAAAAAACTCATATCTCTAACAATTTCATCTACAAAACTAAAATATATCGAACAATACCGGATTTCCCCTCGCACCGTTTGTCACCAGTACAAGGATCGTAAATTTTATAATCTCCACAGATACTTCCTCCGTCGCGCGCTACAGTCCTACAGTACGAGCACTTTGATCTCGATCATTGATAATAGGGTTATACAAATATGTCATCTTAGATTCGATCTTGGTTTATATGAAAATTATGTTTTCTATCCTATATAGGCTGTCGTAGTGTAGTAGAATAGTAATGTATTCTTTTTAGGTTTGAATGTAAAAGCGACGGTTGTAAGTACGGCCAGTAAACAAGAAATATCTCAAACATTGGATGGAGTGTTCTTTCTGTCTTCCTTGCTTGCTATATTTAACTTTTTTTAAGTGGGGTGAAAAATCTACACACGTGTTAAATTTTAACGTCACAAAATTCGAATTTGCGCCTCAAGGAAATCATCTAAGCGCTCTGATTACTGAACCATACGATCATATATTATAACGCACGAATGGACGGTTTTCAAGGATCGCGGGCTCAAATCTCGCTTTGTTAAACTTTAAATATGTTTTTTTTAAATATACTACAAAAAACCCATAAAGATTGAATGAACCCACGAATTTCAATAAAATATGTCAACTTAAAAAAAAGTAAGTAAAACAGTTTGTTCAGTAGTTATCTGGCGGTCCGCAGGGACGCTACACCGATAGCGCCACAAGTTTCTTTTGTTTTACTCTCCTCACCCCCCGCAGGAGCGTCGGAGTCTGGTATCAAATCGTTTTCCGATAGTTCGTGTAATGGACAATCATACGTGAAGAGAGCGATTTGGACTTTATTACTTCACGCGTCTGCTGATTTTGTAAGTTTACTTTTTTAGCTTTACACTGTACCCCCTTATAGCAAGGTAGGTAAAGGAGGTTCCGTTTGAACCTAAGGCACAGACATTTCGTTCCTCACGTATTGCCCAATTTTCGAGACAATGCGTTATCAGAACGAGGAAATGAAAATAATTTATTGGCCCAAGTAGGAATCGAACTCACAACAATTATTACTATATTGGTTGAGAAAATTTGGCATGCTTATTTTTTGTTTTAAAATGTAAATTTGTATGTATTTCATTCAGAAGATAAAACAACTTCTATATACTACATACAGTTCGACATTAAGTTCCGCTATGGCAAAACGCTAAAATATTCTCTATCTTTTTTCAAATAAAAAAGATTGAAAAAAAAGAAAAATGTATCAAAATTTACCGCTATCTAGTTTTATTCCATTTTCACTTACGTCACGTAGATCGATTCCAATTACGCTGTGACACACCGCGTACAGAGTGTACGGTGTAGCGTACACACTGGTCCCGACACCCGACACCCGACGCGGGCCGGCAGTGTACATGCTCGTTTTATTGTCCCACACTTGACTAGCACTTGCTTTACACGTCCGTCCCATCAACCAGATACAAAAACATACAAAATGGTTAAAAAACGTATCGAAATAAAGGAGGGAACAGCCCAGTAGGGTGTTGTGGGAGCGTACTTTTTATATTTTTAGATATTTGTATGAGAGTTTAGTGATATAACACTCTTTAAGATTTATTTTGCGAATTCAGACTTTTGATATTATAGGTTGAATTATTCGTATTGTATTTGTATTATTATTATTAAGTATTTATTTGAATTTATTAATGTTTATAGTAAATACAATAAAAACATATATGAAAATGTCTGATTTAGGATATATATTGGTCAGCGCCATGGTTGTGATATCACAACTCGAGGTAATATATATAATTAAAATATCAGTATAGTATATCAGTTCAGTTTCTAAATAAATAGTAAATTAATAAACTATTACAAAACATTTACACTTCACTACACCTAACGCGTTTCCACACTCATATATCCATCCATACATCCATACATCCATACATCTTACTCTTGTGGTGAGGCACTCACTTGTGGTCGTTTACAGGCAATTTTCAAATCAGAGCTAATAAGAGCGTCCCTCGACCGCGTGTTTCGCACCGATCGATTGTACCCGTAATAGGGAAAACGTCGAGCCCTACGTCCCTACGTCCCTACGTCCCTACGTCCCTACGTCCCTACGTCCCTACGTCCCTACATCCCTACGAGCACCTTACCGATGGGGATAGCCGGGATTTTTGTTTTACGATAATCGAAAAGTTTCCCGATCGCTTTGTTTTGACAACCGAGTGGTGAGTTGGGACAGACGTTTGAAGTTATAGTTGATGTTTGTGGTGTCGTACACGTCGATTGAATTAGTAGTATAGAGATCTGATGAATAATATTGTATTTTTTATTTTATTTTATTTTATTTTATTTTATTTTATTTTATTTTCAAGGGGAATTAAATCATGTAAAAATAAATAAGAATTCAACTCATACAGATATAAACTATAAATTTATATTTAATAGTTTAAAATATTATCCTTTCACGTTATGAGACCAAGTGCGACATTTGCTTAAGGTAATATTCTTAAAATTTTAATAAAATTTTACAGCATAATCTTCACACTGAAGTATTAGTATGAACATATATTTATATATTTTTCTACATTTTAAAGTATTTTACTTTACGTAGAAAAGAAAAACAGTTATTAAGAAAACGTATAAAAATTTTTAAAAATTACAACCTGATAGGCTGAGATATATAAATATCCCGCTACGTTCTAATTTTTATACGTTTTCTTAATAAGTACATACCTATATATGTTTTATTCTCTTTATATAGCTTTATATTATTTTCCACATATAACAGAGTAATCAGAAGGAATCTAGTGTTGAAACACTCCCACTCCCTGTTCTCCAGGTGTGGTTTAGTTGTGAAAAAAAAATCAGAACTCAACGACGCGCTTTTTCTTGTAACTAGAGCGAGCAAATAAAAATGGTGTATTCCTCCGATGGGAATCGAACCAACAATCCTCGCGTTTACAGTCAGAGACTGTGCCACTAGGCACCCTTGTGCCGGGTCCTTACCCGAAAGCTATATATAGAACCATCGTACAGTATAAACCTATTTATGTATACATGTATGTTTGTGTGTATGGCTAGTCCTAGTGTAGTGTAGCGGACGAAGCGTTTATTGCCAATAAATAACAAAGGGGAACTTTTTATCTCATTTCCTATATCAAAGTAGTTTTAATCAAACACAACATATATCTTACGCGGAAAACGAATGTACTTTAATTTTGTATCGTGCGGAAATAATCAAATTACTTGAGTCGTATAATTAATTCCATCAGTACTGGCATTTTTTAAATTTTTATATGTACATAGCATAAGGCCGTCGTGGCGCAGTGGGGCAGCGTTTGGTTGTAAACGCAACGGCTGTGGTTTCGATTCTCAATGAGTTGAATGAATTATTTTCGCCGCTCAAAAGCAATGTCTCAAAAATTGGGCTGATATTAGGGAACAGAGAGTTTGAACACCAGGTTCCATCTGTCTACTCTGCGGGACATACAATGTGAAAATATTTTTTTATTTTTAACAATTGTGTAGTACATGTTTACTACAAAAATCGGAAGGAATCCCTTAGAGTTCCACCTACTTCAAGATAACTTAAGAAGCATTACATGGTGTTTATTTGCCATAAATCAGGAGGGGATTTTTATCTCCCTTCCTAAAACTTCTAAACGAGCAGATAGTGAGGGAAGCCTGGGCGTATCAGGTTATAGTTTTATAAGAAAATAAGTACATATCTAATATACAATGTGATATGAAAGTACAATAAAATAAATTAGTTTTGTAACGTTTATTTACCCATAAGAGTTTGAGATGGCCCTTGGTTTTTGTTTTGGTTGAATTAAAACAAGACACTACCTTCACCCATTTCAAAATTTGGTAATCGGCGAAATTCACGATATTGCGTATTGATTGGTGAAATTCAATTCCATACTTTGTCTAGATTTGTTCTAGATAAAGGAAATAAAAATAATAATTTGTATTATATAAGCAATCGAACCCAAAACTATTACTCTTAGTAGCAAGTTATGCACATAATAATTATATTGAGTGAAGTCACTTTACATGATATGTCTTTAATTGAGAATATCATCTAATATATTGCAATGCCTTCGAAATTTGGCAGAAAGTGGTCTGCTCTGCCAACCCTGCTGTGTGCGGGATACAGCGTGACGCTAAAAAAAATCTAATATATCTATCTACATAACTTCTAAAAGAAAACGATATACACAAGCGAGATTACCTATTAAGACATGTACAATGTGTATATCCTGACTGTGTGACTTCGCGAGTCGGAATGAAGCAGCCATAAACGTGGTTGATTAAACGCTTCTCTAAGGCTGGACTTGTATAGAGCTTTTAAGGGAAATTATTATTTATATATAAATAAACTAAAACTTAGATTTTATTTTTGTATGCAATTCATGTGTAAAAAAACAGTAATGAAGGATTATTTTAAATTATGGCATAGCTTGCCGCGGCGTTGAGTTCCACGATTCTATAATCAATGTCTTGAAAATTGGGCGGTGCGTGCGGAACAGTGTGTCTTAGGTTCCTTGGCGTGGCAGATGGCAGGGAAAAGTGAAGCTGCTAATTTTATAGTATATTACCCGCCTCATGTGTACTTTGCCTAAGCGTACAAACAATAAACTTTCTCATCAGCCTTCAATACACTCAAATAAAAGTTTATTAGCAGTAAAAACTCGGATGGCCGGAGCGTCTGACACCGGAGCAGTGCGGCGTGGATATTAGGTGTTAAGACAAACAATGACTGTTGAAATTATATATAATTATAGTATCATAACTGTTTTTTAACTCCATCCACGAGATTTGTCCACTTTCTGCCGAATTCTGGCGGAACTCAACGCGGCGCTGTGCCTCGCTACGAACGCGAGGAAATTAAATGAAAATATTAAATGTTTCAAATAAGTAATTGATAAAAATACTTTATGTTAGTATGAGCGTTTAAAATATTATAAAATTCTATATATAATTGAATATCCATTTAAATTTAAGCCTTCTCAGCTTGGGCCAAGTGTTCACACTTGGTGAGAGTTTTAATTATAGTGGCGCTTCTCAACTTAATCTTGTTCTACATAACTTTTACATATTCTGAACATAAACTACTTGTTTATGGAAATAGCAAAAGATAATAGACGAAGATATTCAATGTGTGCTTAAATAATTTTTGACTACTTGTTTAACCGGATCTCAAAATCCACACCGGGCTCTCATCAAACTATCCTTGAATATTTCAATCCTTTTCAAACAAGAAGAATAATCGTAATCGGCATGATGATACTTTATGCAAATTTAAAACAGAAATAGACCAAATTAAAATGGACCCACACAGGAAACAACTTTCAAATAAAAAATAAACATTGATCGAGTGGAGGTGAAATTTCTTAAATGTATGTATGTATATATACATGTCAATTTTTTAAATATTGCATGTTTAGTTGCAAAACTCGATTCTTCGCTTTGCCATCTTACAAATGAACATAATTCATTTCCCCGAGTGGATATCAAATCTACATCCGTCGTGCTTACAGTCAGACGCTTCTCTACTGCGTCACGATGGCCTCTAACAAGAACATAATTAAATTACCATATAATGTAAAATGTATGTATTCGACGTAGAAGAAACGGTAAGTAGAGTGAAAAAAGCTCGTCTAAACTTTATTATGAATATTTACTGTAGTTTACTTATTTGACTTATTTACAAAATTTCTTGGATTTTTTATTTCTTGCTATAGGCTATAATATATTCTCATATAGAATGCCTTTTATTTATGTTTTGTGACCAACCATTGTAAATAAATGTTGATCTTATAATTATGAATAAAATAAGTGCGATATGAACTAAAAACATAATATATTGGAAATTAGACGAAAAATGGGGAATGTCTTTACATTAGGTTCCCTCTGCCTACCCTGCTATGCGGGAAAAAGCCTGAAGCTGCTTAAAGAGGTAATGGCTTAAAGAGGCAATATTTTATTATTTACGTAAATGTACTATTTACAATTTAATTTAAGTTTAAACTCTTAGGAGATGCTTATAAGATTTCGAGATTCGATTTCGATCCATCATCAGCTCCTCACTTGATGAAAAAATTTGAATTACAATTTTAAAGTAGGCTCTTTCTTTTTTTTAAATTAAATATGTTCAGAAATTGTGAAGAAATCGATTGATATACGTAAAGAAACATATGTGTCGACCATATTTATATACATTTTTATATTAACAATATGGTGAATGCAACCATTGATATATTTTCAACTTAAGGATATCAGGTAGTTTCTTATATGCAGAATAATTTATCCTCCGGATAAACGTGTCAGAAATCCCGTATTTTAAATCCCTGTATCACTCTCGTTCACAAAGATTTGTAGAAAAGACGTCTTTTTACCTGAACCTGCATATACTTGACAACTTAACATGTCACTATTGCTATCGAAAAAAGTACTTACTGTTATGATTATAAAAGTCATAATTGCATGAAAATCGTGAAATTTAAAGTATCGAGAGATATGCAATAGTAACTATTTTGGGATGTGACTTTTATGTTCTTATTTTGATGTTTTTTAGTTCCGTGCTGTATCCCGCAAGCAACGGGGTATGTAGAGACTACCTAATGCTAAGGCACTGCGTTCCAAGTAGTTTAATTCGAGAATTATATTATTTATTTGACTGTAGTCATACTGTACAGAGAGATAAGATACTTCTTCTCTTCTCTTCTCATTCTTAATTTTTACATATTTTTGATGAAAATGTCTGCTTTAGAGATCGTCGCATCTTATCACTATTTGACTGTATACGCAGAGGCTGTGAGGCTGTATTCAAATTTGGGGGAATCAATTTTCATTTCCTAACTCTGGCAAGAAGACAAGCGTAGTGTTAAGTTTCACTACTTAACACGAAATGTCTTGAAAATTAGATGGAAAGTGGGGAACAGAGATTCCCTCTGCCTAACCTGCTACATATACATGGGACACAGCGAGAAGTTTAAATAATAAATTTGAAACTAATCACACGAAATGAATGATACTAAATTCTATTAAGTGGGAAACGAACTCACACACTAACCTGCTACATATACATGGGACACAGCGAGAAGTTTAAATAATAAATTTGAAACTAATCACACGAAATGAATGATACTAAATTCTATTAAGTGGGAAACGAACTCACAGCCATATATACTTATGGAATGTACTGTAACTGTGCCACAAGGAAATTATAAAGGTCATTATAAATCTTCATATCAATATAATGGATTTCTTAACATTTTGTTAGGAAAAAATCTTTTAAAATATGCTATTATTCCCACAACCCTGTTCTCAGTATCGGGCGCGCGATGAATAGTTAATACATTTACAAAGAATGGTTGGAGAATTCATAAGTATCGTTATATTTATAATATCATTTCTCGCTGACGTGAGGCCGTCGTAGCGTAGTGGGATTTTGACTGTAAACCTGACGTGTGTAGGTTTGATTCCTATTCGGAGTAATGATTGTATTTAATTCGCTACTCAACTCGCAATAGTTTATAGTAAGTAACCCGCTATGCTAAAAAAAATAAAATGCTTTAGGTAAGGCTATAAAATTCAAATACATTTACAGCATTACATTAATTTACGAACATTAAAACAATTGCTACTATCACTGTCGCGATAGCGTACTGATAACGAACTATAGGCGTGTCCGTTCATACAACACAACCTCATTAGTACGTAATCAAATCACTTTCACGCGTCCACTTCCACTCGCCACTCTGTTTACATACAATAATGTAACTATTTTTCCATTAAAATGTAATAATATGTTCATTTTATTAGCTTCGCACTGTATCCCGCATATAGCGGGATAGGCAGAGAGAAACTAGTGCTAAGACACTCTTTTCCCCATTTTAAGCTTCATGTTGAAGGCACGAGTGTTGAGTGGCGGAACTAAACGCCGCGTATTTTCTTGTTACCAGAGCGGACAATGAAAATAATGAATCCCCCGAGCACGAACCGTATCCGCAACTGTCGCCGTCGCTTATAGTCAGACGCTGTTATATACGATTCATTTTTTACATTACATTATTGTAGAGAAAACCTATTAATATTGCATTTTAACTCTTTTTCGTTATTAATATAATATTCATTTTATTATAGAGTTGAATTTACTAATCATGAAATTTACTGGAGCCACCAACCCTGTGTTAGACTCCATACACTCAATTATATAACTACACTAAAATTTTATAACAAACTTTCTTCAATTATCTCTCAACAGAATACAAATATTAAGAAAGAAAACTAATCATACATACAAAACCCATTAAAAATACATCACGAAATGACCACTTACGATCAGCCTAATATGAAACACCTACGCATCTGTATTACTAATATCGGGGTACCAATAGCCTGACCATATTAATACGAGGCTATTAGATGACGCCCACGCCCACGCGTGGGCGATGACGATCGCTCAGTTTGTACGTTATAATTACTTAAGTCATCCTTTTAGAATCTTTAACTAAGTTACTTTTTTTAGTAAATAGTGAGATAAAACAATAAAGAAAGCACTTAATATATGAATGAGGCTGTTGTGTCGCAGTGGCACCACGTCTGACTGTAAACGAAACGGTTCATAGATATTTAATTTGCTCTGTATTGTTCTATACTCAAGGTGCTCTAGTTACATATAATGATGATCCTTTTATACCTTGTCAAAAGTAAAAGTGTTACAGCTAATTGTCGTAGATATGTTTAAATAGATAGTATTTTTTTTTACTTTTTTGAATATATCAGTATTGATAACTGACACATAATATAATATCGTTCTAGGTACTTTACATGCTTTCCTGTCAGTCCTTTCCTACAGTAATATTATCACGTATCAGACTTAGTAACAGAATAGTTTAAAAAAAAATCAGCTTCACGCTGTATCCCGCACATAGCAGGGTAAGCAGAGGGAACCTAGTGTTAAGACACTCCGTTCCCCACTTTCTGCCGAATTCTGGAGGCGTTGCGTGTTGAGTGGTAGAACTCAACGCCGCGCTTAACCTCGACACCAGAGCGAAGAAATGGAAATATAAATTTAGGTAAATAGTTCATCTCCTCGAGTGGGGATCGAACCCACAACCAGTCGGTTTTTTTACAGTTACACCTCGTGCCGACTGGTTTTATATATATAGATTGTGTTTTATTGTGTCCAACGGCTATCGGTTACCATTACATACATCTGAATATGACTTTGGTGACGATAAAGTAAAATAAAGAAGACATTCTGAAATATTTCAAAAAAACAGTCTCACTCAAGCACACTTCAAACGGTTCTTATCTTTATCCAACACGTTTTTTCACAACTGTTTCAGTGGAGAGCTTGACAAATAACATGGCAACACTGAACTAGGAAAGTATTCACAATTGGGCAAATAAACTAACTTTTACTGAAACATACGAAAATAGGCCGAAAAATTAAAACGGTAGGGTTCATATTTCAATGAATAGTAATTGACACAGTAGTGGTTAACGTTAAAAGGAGTAAAGTTTTACAACGCAGTAGGTTAACGTCGCTTCGTGTAAAACTGTTCGGAACACTACTAAGGTATATTATCAGTGAGCAAGCAATGGGGCGCGCTCGCACTACTTGTTGGGTTCTTTTAAACTTTCATACATTCAAAGAGATATAGAAAATATTTTTAAACTTCCTACCTTCCTTATAAATATTGACAAGAATCTAAAATAATAAATTCTGAAAATTTTAAAAATTATATTTCCACTATACTCTTGTATTATTTTTTTTATTTACTGGGTGGATGGGCGATGTCCAACGCCGTACTTTGTCTTGTTACCAGAGTGAGGAAATAAAAAAATATATTCACACATGTATTTCATTATTCATCTTGTAGATGATGCGCAGCACTGCCACGACGATAATTATTTGTTTATTTTATTACTAATTTGGAAAACAAAATCGTACTTCTTCTATCCAAGATAAAGCAGACGTGTCACAAAGACACCACTGTGGTCGTAATTGAATATCTTAATTAGAGAATGTCAACTTATATTTATGTTTAAAAAGTTAAAGTGGCCCGACTGGACTGACGAGATGGCTTTACAGTTCACTTTTGCATACAAAGGCATAGACAAATGATTAAAAGCACATGGATTAGACATTGCGTGTTGAAAGGTGAAGCTCAACGATGTATTTAATTTTGTTAGTAGAGAGAAAGCGAGAAAATAGAAATAAATTATTTCTGTCGACTGGAATGAACTAATAACCGTCGCGTTTACGTTAGACACTGTGCCACTGCGCAGGTAGGCTTTATTTGCCTTGATGACCAAGTTACTATTTGAAGAGATTTTTTTAGCTACATTTGTACTAATTACCCAGATACAAGTAACTCAGTCGAAAATCATAAACTAATATGTACTTGTGTCAAAAAAGTATATTATCGCTGTGAACAAATTTTGCACCACTTATAAATTATATTGAACAAAAGTCCATATGTCTAAATGAATGGGCGGTCGAAGAATAATACCGTTTATATTGTTAATAGCGTGACTCGACTCTACATTTCTGTAGCATTTTTTATAAGAATACGATAGTCGATAGATAAATTGATATGTTGCATTATCTTATTACGTTCTACAAACAACAAGAATAATCTATAAAGAAAATAAATTTGACATTTTTTTTTAAATATGTTACTAGTTTCCGTTGAATAATACATGCTGTCTAAAATACCAATCTTATCTTCCGTCTTATTGTAGTACAAGAATTTGATTTTATATAACAAGCGACTGGACATATCGTAAATAAATACCCGGAGCTCAGAAATAAAGATTAAAATCTTATTCATACGATGTAGAGTTCTAAATTCATCGATTTGTATCAAATCTTGAAATATGTAGAGACTTTGCTTAACGTCTTCATAGCCTACAGACAGGACAAGACAAGACAATCATACGTCGGGTCGAACAGATCTCGCACTTACCTGTAACAAATAAAAAAACAATTTATAAATAAACTACCATACATATCAAACAATTGTGGGAAAAAAAAAATAAAAACCTTATCTTATAATGTAGACCTTTTGTTAGTTTGTAGCAACTAAATTGTAATTTATGTGCACCCATCCGTTTATCACTTCCTCTATAGAAAGGTGACATGATAAAAGTAAAACTTTTAATTTGAGGGATAAAGGTTCACCACGGAGCTTAGAGACCCTATTGTAGAGTTACTTACTCGTATTGTGAAAAGTGCAACAAATGTTAGGAAGCTGTTTTTTTTTATGAAATATTATTTATTATAGACACAGAAAATGTAGTTTTTTTTAATGTTAAACTCAGAGTTAGTGGTTGCTCGCAAATTTTCCTTACGTGGACCTTTAGATATAAAACGGGAAATCTATTTTTCTCAGTTCTCTAGGTGCTAGGAAAAATAAAATATTGAGAGATATTTCAAGCTTCCTAGACCCTAGAAAACCCTTTATCAGTACTTTACTATCGTTCGTAATCTATCTGCATGCCAAACTTCAACTCTCCAAGTCACTCAGTCACTGAGTAACAGGAGATTTTTATATATAAAAAAAATAATTCAATCACGAAAACTTTAAGGTAAAAATATCGTTAAAGAAGGGGTTGTAACCGTGGCAGGCATTATGACGAAAACCAATATACCATCCGGTACAAGTGTAAATTCCTAAGATCAATGGTACTTTGATAAGGATTGACGCTCGTCACGACTCTTGAATAATTCACATGGTACTGGCTACTTGATGCCGACACTCTCTTAGATTGGCAATAATATTGAAAAAGTCGGGTTCTTTAACTGTTGACTATATATGTATGAAAGTCTATCCTGATATAATCAGTAGAATGTAAGTTAAGTATCTTAATATACTTTATAGTTTTAGTGCAAATGCACTTGTATATATTATATATAGTATAGATATCACAATAAAGTTGAGGACGTGCAAAGTGGAGTTTATCAGAAGGCAGATTCTGGCAACTAAAAGAAGAATAATAAAATAGAAAATCTAGTGTTTGAACACTCTCTAAACTCACTTTCAGCGCCATTTACATTGCGTGTTGAGACGCGAAACAACGAAGCGTTTTCCCTTGATACCAGAATGAATGAAATGAATGAGGAAATGAAAATAGTTTATTGATTTCTCAACCATTGCGTTTATAGTAACAATTTAATATGTAAAAATCACGTCTCTTACATACGAGCATATACACTAAAATATAAATGAGTCATCAAAGTAAAATTTCATTGAAGCCATTGTAATGAGATTTCAAAAGCAAACTGGATGTTGGTCAGCGATGGTCCCGATAGCGGCGGAAAGGTAGAGACAGGTAGAGAGAGACACCACATAAATAATTCCGCCTCGAGTGTGATCAATCTTGTGTCCAACACTTGATTTCTATTCAAGTAATATAATTCTGTAATGTGGCCGTCTATCGCGGTGTATCATTATAATTAGTCACGGTGTTCTTGATAGTAGATACCTACACTTAGTTGCTGTAATAACTGGCTTGCTTTATTGAAAGTTTTCTTCGAGGTTTACGCGATCGTTCATCTTGTGCTAGTTTTGTGTCTTGTTTTTGTTTATAATATTGATTTCCTTTTTTGATGATGTAGAACTATTTGTAAGTTAATTTCTTAAACAGTGTTTTAATACATTAAACCTAAGACCCTTCATTACCTACTTTCACCGAATTTTTGAGACATTGCGCGTTAAGTTTTGATACCTAACGCCATGACTGCCTATCCGAAGTCTGAAAAATGTATTATTCGTTACTGTATAAGCCATACAATTATTTACTTTTATTCGTTTCTAATTATGTAATATTGTGCTAAAAAGAAAAAAAAATCGTTTAAAAATTTATATATTTAAATAATTAATTAATTTATGTATACAAATCAATTCACTCTAGAAAAATGAACTACACAATTTAAATGCGCTTCGATGTCTTTACTTCGACTATATTTTTTCCAATTCCTTATCTCAGTTATTCCTTTAAATCCGTTACCGACCGCTGAACGTTATCAGTTACAACCGGAAGTTCAATTATAGCCGCGCGTTTAATTGGATTACTGGATTAACATAAATAGTTAAGTATTTAACCCAATTTATAATGAAGCAATGGTTGAGTATAAGTGTTAGAATATTCAACATATTCGGCATTCTCAAGTGTCATATGCTCTGAACTAATCCGTTAATGGTAACAACTGGTCATTGGATGAGGGCTCCAAATGATGATTACGAAATTTCATTTCCTTTTACGATAACAAGCGAAGACGTTTTGAAGATTCGTTTGTTTTAAAATATATAGACATACATAGTACGCACAATGTACGTTTATATTACAGTGCAAAATATTTATTTCAACATCTGGTATGTGAGTGGGAATTGAACCCAACCGTCATAGTTACAGTCATACTCTCTGTCTCTGCGCCACAACGGCTTTACATAATGTGTATATATATATTTAATTTAATATTTCTTGCAATCAAAAAATTACTTATTGTTTTAATTTATTATAACAATCAAAGTACCAATAAACAAATTTAGTCGTGACTAAAGGTTACAGCTCTATATTGTCTTATAGTTATCAAGATTGACTATTGCTTATACTTTTTATTAGAGGTAAGTGCTATAGTATAAATGTCACTTTAGTATTTCATTACAATATAAATGAATATTTTATTATTTTGATAATTGAGGCCGTTGTGGTGACTATAAGTGCGACGGTTGGTTAGACACGCGATGCTTCGTTCGTTTGTTCGTTCGTTCGAGAATTCGGTGGAAAGTGAGGAACGAAAGTCATTACACTAGGTTCCCAGGTTCCCTCTACTATGTGCACCATTTAAAATATAACCTTTACCATAGCAGCTTCACGACTATCGTCCGAATTCTAAGCATTACGTGTTGAGTTGTGAAACTCAATAAATAAAAGGCGAAATAAAATTTAAATATAATCATTCTGAGTGAGAATCGCGCCTACAACCGTCGCGTTTACACTCAGACACTGTCCTATTGCGCTACTACGGCTACATATGTTTTATATTTTGAAATAAAATACATAAGTAATATTTTAAGAGAGCAAAACAATAGCTGTTGGTTATAAAACGCGTACACTCATGTCGTCGGTGTGTCTGACAGTCGGTCCCACCTTACCGTAATAACTGTCTCTGAAGTATGCAAACACACAATAAAATAACTTTGTCGTTGCTATATTCGTATCTTAGATTTTAGTTTTAGCTCTACATACTCTATATTTTTGCTTTTTGCAGGAATAATTTTGTTAAGATATTTTTTTCTGTTTTTAGTTGCTTTTAAATTTTACTTGTTCGTTGAATGGTTAAAAACTATATTTGTTAAAGATAAGATAGGTATTAAAAAGTATATAGTTTCATATTTTTCTTTCTTATTTCCGGGTTGCGGTTTATTTCAGATATAGCATGGTTAGTAGTGGACCTTTTATTAAAACATTCTGTTTCTCACTTTCGGCCCAATTATCGAGATATTGCGTGTTGAGTGGGACTCAACGCCGCACAATAACTTGATATGAGATTCTAGTTTTACAAAAATATAGTTCACATGTTAATCATTATTAATAATGAAATCATATAAATATAACAAAAAAATAATCATATGAAAATATTGAAGGATATTGCAGTGTAGAGGAAGATAAATATCATTGCTTTACTTTTTAACTCAGCAGGATTCATATATCTCACGCTGGGTGGACTCAATAAAGTTACTAATTGCGGTATTGTTTTCCTTTTGTTTGACCCTAATCATCAGAGGAGACCACCTCAGGTGCTTACGAAGGAAATACATGGTTATATCTGTACTTTAGCATAAAGCTATAGTTTAGACTCTTCAACCGTCAATAAACGATGTGAAGTTCAGTTAATTAAGCAAGAATATTATGTTTTGTTATTATAATTACATATACACTTTGTATTATGTACGTATGTCAGTCATCATGCATTTTGTTAATAGAGATTATATAAAAAAATACAATATTTGTGGCTCTGGTATTTATGGATTCCATAATAAATGTGGGTTAAACTCGTCTAATTTATCTGATTTGAAAGACAACAACATGTTTTCAATAAATTTTGTACTTAACGTAGAAAATTTATTAAAAACTTTACGTTTTAAGTTTTTATACGTTAAAAAAAATAGGAGAAGATGGTTTGAGAGTTTACGCATGGTCCCGGATTCGATATCTATTCGAAGATATAATTGTATTTTCATTATTTTAATGTAACGGGATTGGTCATAAAATAAGAAACACAGTGTTTTAACAGTAAAAGTGAAAGAAATCTGTGTATCTCTACAAAAACTAATAACCTTGATAACTACAGTGTCTATTACATCGACTCTATATGTATATAATGCAATTAAAACCGATGTCCTTGTGCGTCTATCACACAATTAGCTAATTGGTCTTCGCGTGCCTCTACTTCGTTAGCTACTCAATGGACGACGCTTGTTTGCTCTACATGTTTGTTCGGTATCCAATTTGAGTTAATTTTTTCTTTATATCGTTGTAAGATTGTATGGCTTAGGTTTGTTTGTTTATAGCTTGTACGTTTCTAGTAATTGAATTGACCTGACTTGGCGTTTCTAAAGGTTTTATATATCTTTATACATATATAAAACTGTTTTGTATGATTGACCTGCAATGCACGGATGAAACTACTTAACGTTGAAAATTGAAATGATGATTTCTCAAAATTCGTACAGCAACGGGAATGAACGGGAAGGTGAGTATATTTTTTTAGCTTCAGACTTCATTCTTTTAACTTGTTTGCATATATTAGGGTAGACAAAGAGAACCACGCATCAGAACACACTACACTTAACTGTAACTGTATATAACAGGAAACTCAACGCCGCATCTTAACCGAACAATCAATTATATATTCTATGTACAAACCAAGAGAAAATAAAAATAAAATAATAATAATATATAATCTGGCATATAAAAAACGATACTATCAAATATTTTTCTACAGTATATTTTATAATTTGAACATACACGATTCACACACGATTGTGAACATCATAACTATTTTAATTATATCATACATAGCTCTACTAATTGCACTTGACATCTATCGAATTTTGAACCAATGACTCTACAAACAACACACACAATGTGGACATTTACATTTAATACAAATAAAATTCATCTTAATCATAACAAACATAAAGAAGAAAATTGTATAATTATTTTTTGGTAGAGAAATCGACAGTCGTATATAAATTCTTTCTTAACGACGTTAGCTGATAGAGACATTACTCTGAGTGGGTCGTTCGTTTTGATGTATCAATTAAAACGTTTAAGATCTCTGATTCTAATAATTGTATCGTGCGTGTGAATTGTCGTCGTTAGTATAAGCATAAGGTTACGTAAAAATATATATATTTTAATTTTATTAGTAGTCTAACAGTAACATCTTTATTTTTAATAAAATTTAAGCAATGCCGAATAATTTCCAAACTAAAATCTCGGTCTGACACTTAACCACTACACTCTGACGGCCCAGAAATATATTTACTTTTTAAAATAATACGAAAACCACCACAAAAAAATAAAAATAAAAAACCTTTTTTATTTTTAATCTTAATAAAATATATCTCTTCAATTACTTGTAAAACTAAAACAACCAACTATTACACAAAGTTGATGTTCATTAAAGTACCTACTTAACTTCATAAAGCTGTAAAGTTTGTATAATTAAGGTTACTAAAAATATTTTCGACGTAACTGTTGGTTTCTTAGTAACTACTAAAAATATTTATTATAGTAACAGAGCTCTCAATAACTCTAAAGTGTCAAATTTAATAAATACATTTTTTTCATGTTGAGACCGTAGAGGCGCAGCAGCACAACGTCCGATTGTAAACTTGACCATTGTGGGTTCGACTCCGACTCGGAAGATTGTTATAATTTCCTCGACCTGGTAATCATATAAAGCGCGGTGTTGAGTTTCGCTACTTAACTTTTTCTAAAATTAGCCGGTGCGTGCGCGTACCCCGCTATATGAGAGATACAGTGTGAGCATTAAGTTAAGTTGTCTAACGATATTTTTGACATATTGCGTTCTAATTGTCACTTATTTCTTCCATAAAAACTGTAATTTTATATACCTTAAGCATAGTTTCGTATAACAGAAATAATTCTCTCTACAAAAATCGTAACATTTTTTTTATCAATATCATACTCTATAATAAAAATAAGAACCAAAATATGTAGAAAACCAAACTGATGCTATACGTTATAACAAAAACTACGGAACAAAAGCAAAGTTGCTTTCAAAGGAAGCTGGAAGCCGGGACCCCCCGTCAGCCGACCACCAACGAGGCGTTCGCGAGTTACGTGCACAACGACAAACAAATGGTATATTTGTTTGATATGGATATGGAAGTAACGAAAATAAAAAAACATTAACATATGTATTCTGAACTAAGTACTAAATATGTGAAGAGATATTATTTAAATGTATCGAGTATAAGAAGTCTGATTGATGGATTAACATAATATTTTTATGTTTAATTAAACATAGCTATTTTAAGTATAACGATACTGTTATAATACATGATTTTTATCTTCTTCTCAATGTTTATAGACTTTTCATTACAGATAATCATTAGAACATAAGTACTTTTCTATAACATTGCGCTATTAACAGTCTATAAATATAATTACATGGAAAATAGCTTCACGCTGTATGCTGCAACATCAGGGGTGTCAGAGGGAACCTTCCACTTCACTTTCCGCCCAAATTTTGCAACTGTGTAAGTTAAGTGGCGAAGCTCAACACTGCGCTTAGTCTACAAATAAATTCCATAACAAAAGATCTATTTAAATTGAAAGCGTCGGTCACAAATACCACATCCATTATAACAACTCTACGTAATAACATTGCATGCTGTCTCTACAATCGTTCACAAGGCAAAAGAAAAGTAGCAAAAAATGTACGAAAAAAAAACAAGAAATCTTATAGAATGTACCTTTTTTCTATTGAGTATGATTTATGGCCGTTGAGTTCCGGGAGTCAATGGGGTTTTATTAGCCTTGACGTTATTATGACGTGTCGCTTCAAAATATTGTACTAAACTCAAGCTGATGCATGATTTTTTGCTTGTGGACCCGCATTGGTTAGATATTGATAATCGATATTTGTTAAAGTTGTTTTTTATATTTGATATTATATTGATAAAAGCAACCGTAGAATTTGTTGTTTGCTCTTCGCAGCTGCATTGCTCTCTGAATTCAGTTGAATAAATCATATTTAAATTACAATTAGAATAAAATTATTAGCGATCACCTTCAATTAAATACATTTAAGTATAATTTATGAAATCCTTTATAGAAAATATATTGTTTTTTTTCCGTATAATTTAAATACTTCATAGACACTTCTACCAGCATTCGGCGGAAACTGGGGAGCGGAGTGTCTTAACACTATGCTCCCTCTGCTTACCCGCTGTGTGCGGAATACAGCGTGAAGCTGATAAAAAATAAAAATATAAAATTTAGATATTGATTCATAGAACAAAATAAATGCAACTTTCTGAAGTTGGACTTTGTAGCATCCACAATTTATAAAAAAAATAAATTTCAAAATAAAGTAACGATAGGATTGGCATTAGATTATTTCTAAATATTGATTTGTTGTAGAGTTACCATGAGCCAACTGACTGAATAATTATTATATAATTTAAAACGAACATCTACCAATGATAATATACAGTCCATACATTAAAAGTAAAATGAATTAAAAAGAAACAATCAGGTTAAGCTCATTTGGGTAATGTCAGTTTGCGGTCAGCGGCGGGTGACCAGGTAGAGACAGTGGTATGTATACAAATATATGGCTATGTATTGAAATAGTGACTTGTTTAATAAAGTATTGATGGAAGATTAAGATGGAAGCTAAATCATTTTGTGGAATGATCCTTGAACGGTTATCACATATAAGTCATAAAAAAATCTCATTTCTTTTTATATATTTTATTATTAACTTTGTAATAAAGATGTAATATTATTAACACGTAACTATTAATTATAGTGTAATTTCATTAAAATTAAAGCCAGTCGTGGCGAAGGGGCACAAAGTGTCTAAACGCGATTGTTTGTGGGTTCGATCCCCACTCGAAGAAATGAAATATTTACTTAAAATTTATATTTCGATTTTTTTACTCTGGTGTCGAGGCAAAGCGGAGGCATTGAGTTCTACCACTCAACACGTAATGCCTCCAGAATTCGTCTGAAAGTGGGAAACGGGCTAGGTTCCCTCTGCCTATTCTGCTGTGTGCGGGATTTTTTTATTTTCATTAAAATCAAATCTATTCAGCTATCATAACAATGACGTATTTTTATTTTAAATAAAAAAACGACAAAATGGGAATGTGACTGTTAAACATAAAATTTAAAGAGACAAAATTTTCAACAAAGAAAAAGGTTCAACCCTATAGGTATTGTTTTGCAAGCGTCCTACAAACTCATACTCGAGTTAGTAAATTGATTGGAAATGAAAGATTACTTGCATTTGAGGTCAGATTGTGTTACATTGATCTATCAATTTAACCAAACCGCCGTGGCAGCACGAGGCCTAACTGTGAGCGCAGTGATTGTGGGTACGAATCCCATTTGGGGGAATGATTTTCTTTTCACTTTTTCACTCAGGTAACAAGACGAAGCGTGGCGTTCAACTGTGCCTCTAGACTCAATCTCTCTCAAAACTTGGGCGGTGCGTGATGAATGTCTTTACGCCTGCTCCTGTTATATGTGGAAGACAGTGTGAAGCTAAAAAAATATATCTAACTTCAATACAATAAAACGAATAAAATAAAAAACAGAATGGCTAGCCATTTTTTCTCTGAAAATACTAAAATTTGAATGTATATACAAACCATTTGGAAGTTTTAAATTATTTAATAAAAATATAAGAGGCCGGTCGTGGCGCAGCGGCACGAGGTGTGACTGCAAAACCGACTGGTTGTGGGTTCAATCCCCACTCGAGGAGATGAAATATTTACTTAAATTTATATTTCCATTTCTTTGCTCTGGTGTCGAGGTTAAGCGCGGCGTTGAGTTCTGCCACTCAACACGCAATGCCTCCAGAATCCGGCAGAAAGTGTGGAACGGAGTGTCTTAACACTAGGTTCCCTCTGACTACCCTGCTGTGTGCGGGATACAGCGTGAAGCTAATTTAATTTTTTTTTATTTATTTAATATAAATATATCAACCATTGCACTCCATACAATAAAACGACAATATCCCATCATTACGCCGCTTTTATTTCGACTTTGAGCATTTATTGTAATAAAATACCGATTTAATAGTCCACTTCATTATCTGTAAAGAATATAAAGAGCCCACTGAATTTTTATAGCCCTTTCTATCAACTTACATGTATACAAAGCGTGAACTTAATCTAGTTTTGTTTGATATGTTGTATCATTTCTGTTATACAAAATCTAAATAATTTGATAGCCTGCTTAAATTTTACACGACATTAAGATTTGAATTGGGGAGGAAAGTTCAACGACGCAAATGCCTATCCTACTATACTCGTATATCAAGTTAATAAGGAATCCGCATCCATAAAAAATGGATATTTTCTTATAAGACATAGGTATCTGGAGATAAATTTCAACAATATGACAATATAGTAGTAGTACTGTCTCTATCGACGCAAATAGTGTCAACAAAGTAGTGTCAACCACAAATAATAGCCACATTTATTTTAGATGTTTTGTTGATGTTGTTGGGATGGGATTGGGATGTTGATAGATATGTATCTAATCTTATACTTCCAGGAATACATTTTCTGATTTATAGCTCTAAATAATTGGTACAAAAAAAATTGTGCAGGTCATTTTAGTTTAATATTTTTCTTTTTTCAACATGTCTCATTTTTTCTATAGTTTCATTCATGCTGTATACCATAAATAGCAGGATAGGCAGATCGACTATAGTGTCCAGACACTTTGAACCCTAATTTTCGAGACATTGCAGAGCTATATAGATCGCTACGGCTTGTCAAAACAAATTAAATAGTTAGAATGTTAACGTGTGGAACTTAACGCCTTCATCTTATCAGAGTGAACCAGGCATATATTATGTTCAGTTGAAATGCAAATTTAAGAAATTTTGCAAGATATATTAAATAACTAAAATTTATCGGTTTTATTGCATAGATTTGTTACATGGATTTAAAATGATAAGTAGTGAAGTATTGACGTCCGTGGGAGTGACGTCGAGAATGTTACTTTATTAACGCTCGAACTAATAAATAAAGATTAATGACACAATAATTTGGTCGATAACCTGTATAAGGCTGAATATGATATCCTGCTAGCATTTGGAAATAAAATAAAACAAAATTAGAAGTTTGATCTATCCTGTATATAGCAGGGTTGGCAAAGGGAACCTAACGTTAAACCCACTTAAAAACACTTTGAATAGAGAAACACAATGCCACTTATTGGCAATACAGGAACAAGAAAATAACTAACCCCCGAGTGAGAATCAAACGTGCAATCGTTGCGTTTACAGTCAAACGCTGTGCCGCTGTTCCCCGACTACCTCGACTGCGCTATCGTTTAATAATCTATAATAGTTATTTTATTATAATAGGTTCCCGCTCCGAACACCTTGTAACAGTTAAGTAGCGTGAAATTTAAAGAGGTAAAATCAATTTTAATCAATGAGAGCCGATCGTAACTCCAATTTACCACCACGTTAGCTGTGTGCGACGAACGTAGCGTCAGTACGTTAGATCTTATCGAACTACCGTGATTCTATGGAATTACCTTGTATAGATTTTGACTAGTTATATTATGCGTAGGAAAAAATGTAAAATGATAAGTCAAATTTTGGCGTTGAGTTACGCCGCTCGAAATTCAAATTTGTATAACTGAACTAAAATGGTAAATGGAGTGTTTCGCTGTAGGACTTCCAGGAGTTCCGTCCGCCTGTCTATGAGTTCAATTTACACTCGAGGGAGTTCTATTATTTTTATCGAGACAAAGCGCGGTATTAAGTTGAAGTCACTAAAACGCCATGTTAGAAAACGTGAGAAACAGACTGTCTTAACACTAAATCGGGTATTATATATTAATAGGGTAGTATACTGCCTATTCTTCTATACGCGGGATACAGCGTAAAACAAAAAATAAACGAATGTATAACATCTGAATGGTAATTAATAATGCGTTATTTGCGAGAATCGCGAATACGAATCGATTCGCAAAAAGTAAATCCGTATCGCATTTTAAATTACATCAATACGAATTCTTCGGGGCCATTATTTAAATTTATACGTTTTATATTCCGAATGAAATTTGAGTCTTAATCGATTTTTTTACAATTTCGAGTAGGCACTTTTCATAAAAATAAATGGAAGAGAATTCTAAAAGACATACGAGTGGACGGTGGCGGGACTGAACGCCGTCTATTACCGGACATAATTACTTTTCCTACCTTCCGTCCAATATTTGATATTCCGTTCGGGACTCAACGCTGCTATTTAATTTGGTATCCGAGCAAGAAAATGAAAAACAATTCAAAACTACATATAAAAGTCTATTGCTATTTGAAACGACTATGATTGAGAAGCTTACACAAATAGCGTTCTTTTCAATATAATAAGAAAAGATTAAAAAATATTAAAATATGTTACAAGCTGAGGCCACTGAGCCTTAAAAACTGGCTGCTGGTGAAAATTTCATATAACTTCTGTCACGAGTTTAAACAAACTTACAAAGTTTACGGGACGTGGTGAATTTTTCAAAGTGCAACTTTCGAAGCGGGAGCCGTGCGGGTGTTCCACAGGAAACGACGTACTTTAATAATATGTAAAGCGTGATTTTTTTTTTTTTAAATTGAGGTAATAATTAAGAGGCGAGTCTGTCTTGGCGTAGTGGCACAACGTCGTGATAACTATGGACTCGAGGAAAATATTATATAAAAAAAATATTTTCATGTCCATGTTCTGGTATACGGTTCAGTTACGCCAATTATGACGCTCAATATCTTGAAAATCATCGAAATGAGTTGCGTAGTTCAACGCCTCGCTTTCCCACTCGAGCGAGACAATGGAAATTATCATTTCCCCGAATGAAGATCGAGCTTCGAGCAACCAGGGTGCTTACAGTCAGACTCTGTTCCACTGCACCACGACGGCCTCAACTTATATCTTACTATAACTATTAAATAAGTAGCATTAGCCTGCGGCTTCGCCTGTGGCAACACTGACCGAAGGTTCAATGAAAAATTACATCGAAACGATTGACGTGATGTTATATAGCCTTTCTCAATAACTGGATTATCTAATACAAAATCAATATTTAAATTTGCATCTATAGTTAATGAGATTAGTACCTTCAATCAAACAAATTCTTCAGCTTTTTTAATTTTATAGACACCGAAACTTCAACAAAATCTTTTTATTTTCAAGATTCATTTTAAATATCTCTCTACATCCAGTGGACGTATTGTAAAAGCTCAAGAACTGCTGGTCAACTCGGTGAGAGCTTATTTTGCTAGTATTGGACGAAACTGTTCTGTATCCGTTTTATTGGCTGTTGAGTATTGAATAAAAGTTTCTTTGAAAACAAAACTAGCTTAAATGAAAAATATACGAGGACCGAATGTAATAATTGTTTTTTTAATATAATAAAATATAGTTTATAATAAAATATTTTTAATTATTGATGAGTACGATGTATTGATTAGAATAATGACTTACATTAGCAGGATAATTGAAAAGAAATATATGATAGATACTCCCCTTTTTAGAGATTAAGCTTTCCTCTGCCTCTCCTGTCATGTGGAAAAAAACGTAAAGTCACTTTTTTACTCATATGTCAAAACTAAATCTTTTAAATCCTATCAAAATAAACTTTAAGCTCACATCAAGCAATCTTTTTCTTAACCGTAATTTACTTAATAACAGGTAGGAATTAATGAGTCGGACACCCACCGAGAGAACGCGATATAACCATCGGCTGTAGCCGCCAGTGCTTTATTTAATAACTTAAAAATAATTAAAATGTTAGTAGTTTCGATGGCTTTGAGAGAAGACATCTTGTGTTTTACACCTTATGAATATTAACTTGGTTTAGTTTAATTATTGTATAGAAATACCAAAGTCGATGTTATAAATTTAAAATTTTACCCTTTATTTCACATAAAGTAAGGAGTAGTAGGAGGTAGAGGGAGGTAGCCTAGTGTTAAGACACTCCGCTCCCCAATTCACGTGACATTGCGTGCTGAGTGACGGAACTTTTTGTCTTGTTACCAAGACGAAGAAATGTACTTTATCACTCCGGGTGAGAAATAACCCACAACCGTCGGATTTACAATCACACGCGTGGTCCCCTGCGCCACGAATGTCTCATTCAACACGGAAAATAAAGAACAAGATAATTTATAACATTTCTTTTGCTATAATATATATAAAAAATGTGAGAAGCTAAAAAAAACGATCATCCGGTCAAACGCGTCCACGGGAAGTACCCTATAGGTCTTGATTACGCAGCGAATTTTATACAAAATACAGCAAAAACTACACATATCCGTTTGTATCTTTCGACTACGTTGGCTTACAAGCTTGGCTATTTTTTCTGTGCTTCAAGGGTCCGTAGAACTGAATATTTGATATCAATCGAGATAAATGCTCTTGACAGACGGTCAGCCGGACAACAAAGTGATCCTATAAGGTTTCCGCTTTTACCTTTTAAGGTACGGAACACTAAAAAATATACTAACTATAAAATTTAAAAGGTAAAAATAGGATAGGGACGACACCACTACGCATCAATGACCGACAAGTGCTATACGACGCCCACACTCCACTTGAGTGTGTAGCTTAGTTAATTTAAATCAAGTTATTTTAATGGCACTCGATCGCTTACTTAAATAAAACGTATTTATATATAGTTAGTACGATAAAAATAATGTTATTGTTATTCATTTAAGGTTGTTATTGCGCAGCGGCACAATGTCTAACTGTATATGTGATGTGTGTAGGTTTAATTTTCATATAGGAACTTAATTGCTCTGGTGGATATCTCCCTTGCACATACAATATTTGGAAGATTTATGTAAACCGGAGATCAGAGTATTATGGCTTGGTACGTCAAAATAATCTGCCTACCAATTATGTAATCGCAAGAGCACAAATGTGCGACTGTGAACAGGATAGGTCGTGGGTTCGATTCCCACTCGAGGAACTGAAGTGCTTAATCTTTTCATTTCCTCTTTCTGATAAAGAGGCAAACCGCACGCGGCGTGTTGATTCCGTCACTTAACACACATTAGGGACGGCACTTCCGTTCCCCATTTTCAGCTTCCTCTTAACGAGAACAGAGTACCTTAACACTAGGTTCCCTAATGCTATCCTGCTATATGTGGGATACAGCGTAAAGCTAAAAAACGAATGTGGAATCTCTGCCTTCCCTGCTTAGAGAAAACAAATGACGTCATATATTACTAGTGTCATATAATTTTCAGGAAATTACTATAAACACAGACGCCTATTACCCTGACCCTACTGACTTAATGTCAGTTAAAAACTAATTAACATCTCCGAGTGCAAAAAAACAAGAATAACTGAGATATAATCCATATACAATATTATATGTAACACTACAACCTTATAAAACTCAAATATATTCATTTCAATTCAAGAGATAAGTTCTTGCAACCTTGGACTTATACTAATTCCACAATATTTATTATCTACGGTGTATTACTGGAATGTATTCAGTAGTAGGTGGTCTGGTCTGAGTGCAAGTCACATATTAGGTGGTGGCAATATCTGGAAAGTTCTAAGTACCATATATCTGTTTTGAAATAACTCTTTCAGGCAATAATTAATGAGAAGAATAAGCTATAGAAATAAAGCCCGTCTTGGAACAGCGGCACAGCGAGTGCTTGTAAGCGTAATGTCTGTGGGTTCATTCACAATTGGGGAATTAATTATTTTTGTTTCCTCATTCTGGTAACAAGGCAAAACGTGTTGTTGAGTTCCACCACTCCGCTCAATATCTATTGCTACGCTCGACAACCTCTTTTAGATAGATGGCAGAAAAATATCCTCTAACAATAACTAAAAATTAAAGATTCTTAATTTTAGGGGTTAACAATCTAAAGAAAAAAAAAAGAAAAATCAAACCTACACCTACGACTTGTCAAATTAACTTTATATAGATATAATTTATTATCATTCTAAATTATATTATAAAAAAGATCCACAAGATCGATAGTTTAACATTAAAATATTACTATTAAGAACACTCAGCCCCATACTGCGTGAGCAGTAAGCGATTAGCTCTCGAGCGCTGTGGGCATGCAGGGAAAATCGGTTATTGATTTTTTATGATAAGCCTTAGAACTACTTGAATTTTTATACCATTAACGTTTGCGATGTTTATGATGGAGTATTAAGTAAACTATGTAGGATGCAGCTATAATAATATTACAAAACCCAAACAAAGTTTGTCTTTTTGAACGCGCTAATCTTAAGAACTAAAGGTTTGAATTGAAAAAAATATATTTTCGTGTTAGGTAATCTATAATAAGGGAAGGCTATGTTTTATCAACTACGTGCGGTGACAGTTTTTCGGGCACTTCGAATATATTATGAGTTATACCCAACTGCTAGTTATTGCCCAGATCTGCTTCATTGATCTAATGGACGGATAAGTAGGAGTTGTGTAGTAGTTGTGGCAAACAATACATTATAGGTGCCCGAAGTAACTCTGACCTCAAGTACATATTAGGCTAGATATATAAATAAGATTATGTTACAAATTAGGTTAAGTTAGCTTAGGATGTAACCTATAGCCAATATTATAATATTTTTTCGATTATACTAGTAGTTCTTGAGATATATAGGATGTTCAACAAAACAAAATAAATCTATACATAACAATCAGCTTTATTATGTTAAATGTAAAAATATCTAACATTTATATTATCGACATTCCCACCGCTAAGTCGCAAACTCATCAAAACGGCAACAGTAAGCAGATTCAAGGAATACCGTCTTAATAAAATTCTTCATCGCATCTAAATCGCCGGGAAATATCGTCTGCGAATTTTCAATCTCATTTACTTCGCCCAAATTACGAAATGCACCAAAAATTTTCTGTGATTCGACTCGTGAAAGCAAATTTCATTAGGAATCAGGTCAATAAGAATATTTCAACGTGAGCTTTAATTTTTTTGGGATTGAACGTTGTTATTAACGTTTTTTCAATTTTTATATTGATTTCTGATTGGTACCTCCATTCTGTTTTAACAGACAGATATAGATGTAACTACTGGGTTCCTGACTAAGGTACAGAACCCTAAAAACAATGACAAATCTATAAAACTCAACATTTTCATTCATAGGATTAAAAACGGTTACAAAAATAAAATCCTACCGTTCCATAAATTCTGAGTAATATTTTTGAGAGCGTTCTAGTCTCCAGATGAGCGGAGTAATGGAGGGCACGTGGCGTCGCGCGTCGGTCACGGGTCGCCGGAACACTCGGCCGAATAAATCCAAATGTTTCGGTAAAAAGCTCGGTGTGTTTTACTTATTTATTTGTTCTTTCTTATGTTCTATGTGGGCTGGTGGCTGGATGATTTTAGTTAGACCGTTGGGCGCTTACAATATTGTACAACAACAATGTTGACAAAGGTTCTGGTATTTGAAAGAAATGGTTAAAGGATGGAATACAAAATCAGTGTAAATGTTAAGATATTAGATAAAGTGATTGAAGTGGTATATTTGGGAAGTATATCCAGTAGAGAAGGAAGACTAGATGGATGATGGGGTATTGGTGCCGGTAACTGGCTTAAGGGAGCCTTAGCTGCATTGATAAGACGACGAATCCTCAGCACAACTGACATTTGGCCGTACACAATGCACTGTTAATATCTACTCTGCAATACGGCAGCGCAACGTGGGTATTACAAAAGAAGAATACAAGGAAGAAGAATACTGCGTGTGATGCTATCTTGTGAATCCGCAATGAATAGATACATAGAATGGCAAATTCTTGCGAGGATATCGCGGTGAGAATGAAGAAGAACGTGCTCAGCCGGTTTGGGTACGTAGAACGAATGGGTGATGAAAGAATAGCAAAAAAGATTTATGATAAAAAAGTGAGCGGTAAGAAAGGCGGGGGAATATCTGACTACCTGATTATCCCGGTAGGGATAGAGCGTGAAGTTATTCCTATATATATGTATATTAACTGAGTTATTTACACAGAGGGGCTCAAATAATCACAAATATTTTTATTTTCTCTGAAGTGTTACATTAGTTTATGCTTATACTTATCCTACATTACGCAAGAAATACATTAAGAAAACCGAGACCGTCGTGCCGAAACGATGCCCTAGTAGCAGATAGCAGATAGCTGTTCAACTTATAGACAGATAAAAAACCATTATCGGAGTTTTATTGTCGTACAACTAAAAAATCGAAAAATGGGAATAAAACTGCTAAAAAGTAAAGCTAAAACAAAAAAATATTTTTAAATCAATCTATGAGATTGCACACAAAATCCTCCTATAGACGACATTTTTCATCAATTTTATTACAAAACTATACTAAGAACAGCAAAAGTGTTTTTATACATAAATACGTACATTCATATATACTAGTATATATTTAGTTTAGTTTGTGTTTCATTTCACACGAGCATGTGACCCGCCTCCACCGCGGCATGCAGACGCCGACGCAGACCGAGCCCCCACTTAACCAATTTGCAAGTTGCTGTTACTGTCACCTATACAAATTGCTTAGACTCTAATTGAGCTTACTCGGTGCCTCGTATATATTTTTTTATTAAAAAATCGTTTATTCACGTCGTCCTGCGGATAGTAGGGTAGGCAGAGAGAGCTAGTGTCAAGACACTGAGTTTTCCATTTTGAACTAAATTTTCGGGGCTTTGCGTGTTGTTTGGCAGAACTCAACGCTGTGGTTTGGTATTAAAGCGATAAAAAGAGAATGATTAAGTCCTGTAAATGGGAATTGACTAAACAACTTGTTTTACAGACAGTTATAAATCTATTATGACATTTCATTGTCACTTAACGTATTAATAGGGCTTTTCGGTAGTGGCCAGATATGTCAATAAGTTATATATAATATTTTTAACTAAGATTAAATGATAATTAACAACCAATACCTTATATAAAAATAAACAAATAATACCTTTCTTGCAGCAAAATCTTTTTTATTTACCTGAAAAATAAAATAAAATTAAATAAGACTTTATATAAGCAAATTATTTTAGATCGTATTTTTGACTTAAATGGTATTTGTTGAAAATCTAATAAGAATAACATTTTAAATTATTTTATAATAAACGATGTAATTGTAAATTTCATAAAGAATTGAACGTATGATCATTTCCAGGAGTTACGAGGTCAACAATATCCTACAATATTTTTAAGTAATTTGATGCCGTCGTGACATCGTGGGATAGCATATGACCTTATATATATATATATATATATATATATATATATATATATATATATATATATATATATATATATATATATATATATATGGCTGTGGCTTCCATCCCTCTGAGGGTTCGCGGTGGTTGACAAAGCGCGGCGTAACGTTCTGCCGTCCAAAATAGAAATCTCGAAAAATTTAGTGAAAACTAGGTAACAGAGTATTCAGAGTTTCCCATATCTCCCTGTCCGTATAGCTACAGACTATACGGACAACAACAATTTATTTTTGTACATTTTTATCAAAACCAACCCCATCAATCCAAATTAAAATTTGAAAATGATAATTTCCATTACAATAAAAATATACAAGTTCCAACCGGAAATTATATTTATGAGTCATGACTCATAACGTATATTAGTGAGGGGGTCCGAATTTTACGTTAATGAGGTAAACGTTATAATTAATAGAAAGCCGTTGAGTGCGGCTCGTTTCCGGAAAGTGTTCATTTTGCTCGATGATAAAGCTCGTTAATTTCCGTTGAAAGTCACCCGTCACGTCGACGTTATATGTCCATATGCTACTTTGATCGAATACAATCAAATGTTAAACCAAATAGGACATACTCTTACAATATACTTTTCCTTTACTGAGTGATAGTAAATGCACAGACGAAACTACTGGACTAAAAATAGACTGGAAGTAAAAATTTGGTATGTTACCAAATAAAAAACAATACGGTTAGAGAGTGTAGAAAGGCACCGAGGTACGGTTTCGATTCCTAGATTATTTTCATATTCATTTATTTTTTATAAATAAATTTAAGAAAAGCTAGGTTAACAAAAAATTGTAGTCTAAGCATTTTTTTATCAAAGGAGTTATATTCATGAGGATAAGTAATACCAATAAAAGTATAATAACAGAGCGTCTACTGGAGCTATTGTCTTTTAATTTACCTTTAACGTATCTGAAGTACCTTGAAATGGAACACTTCCTTTTGATGTTTAAATTGTATATAAATAACTATTTGAATCTAAAAACATTTATTTATAACTATTGGGGCCGTCGTGGTTCAGCGGTCTGGCGGCAAATCCACGACGGTCATCAGTTTGATACCAATCAGGGAAATTAAATATTTTCATTTCCTCGCTCTGGTAACTAAACAAAGCAAGTTAAGTGAGGTTAAAGTGCGGCGTTAGGTTCCCAAATATTGGTGGAAAGTGGGAAACCAAGTATCTCAACACCAAGTTACTACTGTTGTATATGGGATACAGCGTGAAGTTAATAAAATAATAAAAATATAAGATATGATATAAAAATATAATATAATGTAAGTTATATATATTTTTTGTTAGTTATATAGAAATTACAGATAAAATATAATAGAATAAAAAAGCATATAAATAGAAAAGTGAGGTTATCGTGGTATTGTTGGATAGTGTTTGAGAATCCTATACCATGATTATGAGGTAAATGCCTGCGCTTATAAATTATATTTCACTTTCTTCCTAAATCTCGTCCGCCATAATCTAACCCATAAAATTTGTGAAAAATGTAAAAAATAGATGAAGGTTCTTGTGATTTTTTACCAAAAGCTTTTTTTTCCAAAAAAAACCTTTTACAATAAAAAAAAAAGAAGATGCACAAATTCGTTATAACTTATATAGGTTTTAGGTTTCTATATATTTTTTACTAAAAATTAACATTTTATTTCACTTTTTTAGTCCCTTTGTATGATATAAAGTGTTGATTATTATCGTTTGTCCTCGTCGAGGGCGGTGTAACTCAATAAAGGGTGACAAATTTAAAGATTAAAAGCTTTTGACGGATATTGAAATTTTGAAAGCTCTATTGCATTGTGCTTTTAACTACTCGTTGTATATTAAAGAATACTCGCTTTATCGCTGGTTAAGTGGAATTTAAATAAGGTAACGGTTGCCTTTTTTGTGATTACATAACAAATCATTATCATACAGATTTTGAGAGAAGAATTTGTTATAAATATCCTACATTTTGTACTTCTTATTCTATTCTTTTAATTATAAGTTTTTATTTCTATGTTGGTTACCTATAATCAAATTGAGGCCGTTGTGCCACAGCGGCGCTGTATCTGACTATAAAGGCGACGGTATTGCAGTCGATTCCCAATCGAGGAACTAATATTTTCATTTCCTCGCTTTGTAATTATATAAAGCGTTATATAATTACAAAGCGAGGAACTACTCTGTGGAAAAACAAATATTTCTGCAAAAAATGTTTTTATTTTATCACAAGCATAACATAATTAAATACAACTCTTACATATCTTAAATGAAGTGCCAAAAATATTAAATTACTTAGCGAACGTGACACAGCTGGGATTTGCGTGTCTGAACGCAATATGTATAATATGTGTTTAAAACTAATCCACATATAACATCAGCAAGATAGAGAGAGGGAAAACATTCACAACCTTGGAAAATAAGTAATTTAGATGACAATATAATAATATGTTATAACATATTATTATAGAACTGGTCTGATCTGATGATGGAATCAGAGTCTGAGTAATGGAATTCTTCAGAGGTTACTAGTAAGTCACTCAAGTCTCGGCTCATATAAGCTATAGTTCCGAGCACATTTCATAGCTCGGTGCTGTAGCACGGTGTGTAGAAAAGCATGTTTCTTTTAAACGATATATTATATATTGTTCACATATATTTAACATGACTAAATGTTTTTTTCTCACTTGAAATTAAAACTCTTTTTATAAACTTTCTCCTAAAATTTTCAAAACAAGCTTTATATTTAAAATCGAAATAAATTTACATTGTTAGAAAACAATGAAACCAAATTACAGAGTATTTAGTTATTTGATATGTATTCAATATAGCAATTATGTATAATTCACTTTAATAGTCGCTTATTAATTACAGCTTTGATATGTTTCAAATTACTTGCCGTTTGATTGCCAAGTCTATTTATTATTTAAACGCACCTTTTCCTTGTGGATTGTATTACCAATATATTTTGAAAACAATCATTGTTATTAAAGCTAAGGCAAATTGTAAATATCGTACGTAAATCGTAGAATTCTCCTGTTTATTAAAAAAAGTGGAAGTTAAAACCCGGTTTTTACCATATAGTCCGGTACCTACTTAATTTTTTTAGCTTAACGCTGTATGCCACATGCAGAGTAGGTACAGGAACCTGGGAATCTAGTATTAAGACACTTTGTGGTTCTAATTTTGGAGGCATTGTGTGTTGAGTGATGGATCTCAACACAATGATTTGTATATGTTTTTGCTCCTGCACCACGACTGGCCTTAATATGTTCTATTAAATAAAAATAAATAAATCAGCATCACGCTGTATCCCGCACACAGCAGAGTAGGCAGAGGGAATATAGTGTTAAGACACTCCGTTCCCCACTTTCTACCGAATTCTGGAGGCATTGCGTGTTGAGTGGCAGAATTTAACGCCGCCCTTAACCTCGACGCCAGAGCGAAGAAATGGAAATATAAATTTAAGTAATTATTTCATTTCCTCGAGTGGGGATCGAATCCACAACCAGTCGGTTTTACAGTCACACCTCGTGCGGCTGCGCCGCGACTGGCCTCAATGTTCTATTATGATATGTTATTCAAACAAATGTTGTTACGTACATATAACAAGACTTGGTTTTGCTTTACTATAATTACAATTTCGTTACATACGTACTAACTTACAAAAACTAATAATGTAAATAAGAGATTAAAAGATATAGAAAATATAATAATAAATATCTTATTCATGTACTTTATATTTCTACATCTATATCTTTATATATTTACATCATACATAAATCTGAAAGAATAATATATAGAGTCATCAAAAGTTTCCATCATACTTACATAATTTAATTTTACAACACTAGGAGTATTTTAAAATATATTTCAAGGAAATAAGATATTTTAAATGAATACTCAGTATTTAAAGTCGGGAGAGGCGGAACGACTAAATAAAGTACCGAGTGCAAAAGAATAAACGGCTGTAAGAACGCATCTGTCGCTTCAAATTGAACTTTCGGGCTTATTACTGTGTCGTTAGGACGTGACTACAATAGGTTATCTTGTTTACTTTATATTCATTGTGTTTAGTATAGACCAATATCAATAGTAATATTGACATATTTTTTTCCAAAATGTATTTTTTTGCACTGTTTTTCCTACCAGTTGCAGTAGGCAGAGGTGAACCAACCTAGTGCCAGTAAGGCATTCTCTTTACTAATATAGTCCTTTATTAATAAATTGTATTAGAATTAGTATATTTTTATGCATACTTTAAAGTAATTATAAATTAAGATATAACTTGTTCTTTCCTTAAGTTTGCGAATAACATTTATTCATTTAAAATATAATATTATTATTATTAATATTTTGAATAAACATAAAAAAATCAGTGATGTATCCAAGGTCTTACAATATTGCCAATGGGACTCCACTTCATTTGTCCCTTTCATTTGGACGTTTAAATACGATTTTAACACTATTAGGGAGGGAGAGGGAGCTTGAAAAATGAGAAGAGAATCCGATTATTAGAGACTGTCGACTGCTTGTATTTGGAGCAATTAGCATGTTTATTGCTATTTAATAGACCATTTGTCTGTGATTATGTTTTAGCTTCACGCTATATCCCGCTCACAGCAGGGTAGGCAGAGGAAAACTAGTGTTAAGACACTCCTTTGTCTATTTTCTGACAAATTTTGGGGGCATTGTGTATTGAGTAGCAGAACTCAACGCCGCGCTTTGCCTCTACACCAGAGCTTAGAAATTAAAATATTGAATATTTCATTTCCTTGAGTGGAAATAGAACCCTCAATCTGTCGCGTTTACAGTCTCACGCTCGTACCCTGCACCAGGACCAGCCTCAATTTGGTCTATTATCATAAGTGTTTCTAGTACGATTTATAACAGCTTTTAAAAATGGTGGTGATAAAGCTTGGACCTTGTTGCCTTGTTGTCGGAGCGAAGAAATGAAAATATTAGTAAATAATAATTCATTCCCTCGAGTGGGGATCGAATCCACACACGTCGCGTTACAATCACACCCTTGTTCCCCCGCGCCACGACTGCCTCTACTATAGTTTAACACTGGAAAATATTCTAAAGACGAAATGCAATGTTACCTACATTGCAAATACTGTCAAAGCTCTAAGGGAGTTCGAATAGGGACCAATGTGGAGGATGAGGAGGTATATGGCAATATTTATCGGGATCACAAATGGACGCCCCATTGTGTGAAATATACACATCTTTAGCTCTATTGTTTGCTTTTTAATATAAAACGTATGGCTGTAATATACGTGGGTACTTTATACTGTAGATGTAATAAAGAATTTTTGATCGTATATTATATATGAAATATGAAATTCGAGGGAAAATTTTCTTAAGGCAAGTCTTATGTTATGGTAATGTATAGAAGGAATATTATGTTATGAGACCGGTGGTAAGCGCGACGGTTGTGAGTTCAATTTCTATTTTACCGCTCTAGTAATATGTCAAAAATTGTACACCTTCTACTCACGCTGCTATATAAGAAAATCAATGAAGCTGCTTCATGTTGGATGTATTATATATTTTTTCTTGCACATTGCTGACTTCGATAGATGTTAAATTATTTTTAAGAACTTTTAGTGTTAGTTCAAGTCGGAGCCTAATAATGTACTAGACTAATAACAGCTGTGAAATTAAAATGTTTTATATGAACAATGTTAGTGATTAAAAATTAAATATATAATATTATTCACAAATTTATCAATATAACAGAATCCAAAACATTTTTTTTTAAGTTTTGTTTATTTGTTTATGCTTAACATTTAAATGCAGTTTTCGTCATTGTATTTTGAGAAACTTTCTTTATAATCAGGTTCATACATAAAAAAGTTAGTACTTTCTTATGGAGACCGGCTCGGTTTATTATTAGTGTAGGTAAAATAATACATTTTTGACCTTTTGCATAATAAAAATAAAGAGAATTACGAAGCGATTTATCAATTGTTTGTATTTATACTTTAAAAAGTCGTTTTAAAATAACTCCATGTCCAGTCTCTACCATACATATGTAGTTGACACTACAAAGTTCATATATTTATATTGTCTCGCGTGCTTTGTAATGAGCCGTCACTTATGTGTGACGAATTTATTCGTTCTACATCTGGCGTGACTAATTTAGTACAATTTCGACTTTACCTCCTTGTAATAAGAGCGTTTTGGAGCTTTCTATTCTTATATTATTACTTAGGGCGGCTATCAAGTATAATGTCCTAAATTTAGTTTAAATATGGGTAGATAATGAAGAATTGGGGTTTTTTGATTTAAAGGTAAAAGGTGCTGTTGTGGCACTTGGAGCGTGTCTACTCCTATAGGTTTCGAATGCGCCACTTTCGGTGGTTTTGGGTTCGAATTACACTTATATAAAGTTTTGTTTATTGCTTGCCCCTTTCAGCAGTTTGAAGAATACTACAAGCAGCTTCTTTGAGGTCGACTGGATGTACCTTAACGTTGTGTATGAAACATGATACATTCTAGGTGTAAGATCGCAGGTATAGAGAGTTACAACGAAGCTATATGATTATTTGAATCAATTGTTTTTGAGATTAGCGCGTGAAACCAAACAAGTTGTTCAGTTTTATTGTGTCAGTAAATAAATAAGAAGTTGAAAGTTATCTGTTTTATAAATGTTTTATAATAATATTCCAAATATAATAAATATTCAAAAATGAATATTTAAGAAAACATAACATTTTGAAGTAACTCCACTCCTCTTACATATTTTGCATTGGACATTATCCAATCAAAAATAAATATATTTCCTAAATATTTTTGTAAACAATAAAGTTAATTTTAACATTAGTATTCCAAGAGGCATCCCTACCGTCGGCCCGCAGTGTATCTAATTGTTATGTTTCCATTAGCGTTGCGTTCACAAAATATTCTATGTAATTAAGCAGTAATTCTAAGATCGTTTAGCTTTATGTGTGCTACTTGAATACAATTATAATTTTATGAATGGGAGTTAATAAGATGCTAAAAGCACTATCTCAAGCGAAGCGATGGCTTTTTAGGATGTCTATTTGATATTAACCCAGATAAGCCTACTGTCCTATATTTAGGACAGTAGAAATAAAAAAAATATCAGAATACCCTCTTTATCTAAGATTATTTAGTCTTATGATTTGCAGTAAGAAACGTGTCAGTTTTATTAGAAAAAATAAAAAGACAGTTATTTTAACAGTTTTTACCTTATATTTTACCTTATAAGTGTGTAATAAAAGTGCGTTGCAGACATGGCAAATTACAGGTATGTATAAAAAGTTATATTTTAATCGTGAGTTGTTTTTTTCTGTGTTAATATCTAGTTGATAACCTTAACTTTTGTACTAAATAAATATTCTAGCAAAATAATATAAATAAATTACGTATAACTTGTTACAAATACTAGCGTACTATATATAGGACAGTAGGATAATATACATGATTTTAGTACAATAATACAACTTTTTCTTTACAGACCGTTAGCTGCGCATGAAATTTTAGATGCTTTAGAAAATGTTTCTGATAATGAAGAAGATTATAGAGACCGACTGATATGTATTCTACCTCCTCCTGTTGATCCTGACTGTCTCACTGACGAAGATTCGGGTGAAGAAGATAATGTAACTTTGAATAATTTGCCACGAAACATTCTGCTTCAACCGGCTGAAGTAATGATTCAAGGGCAGATTATGGTGAGTGATACAGAAGAAGAACCTTCTGATTCTACAGGTCGAACTAAACGTAGGCGTACCTACGCATGGAGAAAACGGGACTTGGCAAAAAATCCCGTGAATTGGCCAGATGTTCAAGGCGCTTGCCAAGATAAGCGCCCAATTGAGTGGTTTGAAAACTTCTTAGATGAAGATGTTATTTCGTTGTTGGTGTCAGAGAGCAATAAATATGCTGTCAAAAAGAATTTGCCTGGAGACATAACCACTGAAGATATAAAATGTTTCATCGGCATATTGTTGGTTAGTGGTTATTCATGGCTCCCCCGTAGAAGAATGTATTGGGAAAACTCCCCTGATACAAAGAATGAATTGATCAGCTCGGCTATGACTAGGGATAGATTTGACTTTATTTTTCGCCACCTTCATGTCAATGATAATCTGGATTTGCAAGACAAATACACAAAAGTACGCCCCCTAGTTACACTTCTAAATAAAAAGTTCTTAGAGTTTTCTCCTCTTGAAGAACATTACAGTGTAGATGAGGCCATGATCCCCTACTATGGTAGACATGGCTGCAAACAGCACATAAAAGGTAAACCTATTAGGTACGGGTTCAAAGCTTGGGTTGGTGCTACACGGTTAGGGTATGTTTTCTGGACGGAACCATACCAAGGTGCTACAACTATGTGCAATCCAATATATAAAGAATTGGGGCTGGGTGCAAGCGTTGTTCTCACTTTTTGCGATGTGCTGATTTCACGTGGCTTCGACCTTCCTTACCACGTAGTTTTTGATAATTTTTTTACTGGGACGCCCTTGCTGGAAGAGATAACAAAGAAAGGCCTTCGTTGCACTGGGACAGTTCGAGAAAACAGGACATCTAGTTGTCCTCTGATTACATCGAAGTTACTGAAAAAAAAGGAACGTGGTGCTGTCGATTACAGAACGACACATGACAACACGTTCATTATTGCTAAATGGCATGACAATAATATATTCAGTATTGCTTCTAATGCTGTAGGAATAAATCCTAAACAATCTGCCAAACGCTTCTCACAAAGTGAAAAGAGAAACATTGTCATAGAAGAACCACATATGGTGTCCATCTATAACAAATATATGGGAGGAGTGGATCGGTCTGATGAAAATATTTCACATTACCGAATTGGTATACGAGGTAAGAAATGGTACATGCCGTTGCTCACACACATGATTGATCTTGCCGAACATAATGCATGGCAGTTATATAAAATAAATCATGGAAAACTGGATCATCTTGGCTTTCGCAGAAGGGTAGCAATTGCTTTGATTGAATCAAACAGAAAAAATGCCAAAAGAGGGCCTAGCCGACCCTCCCATCATGAACATGCTGATAGTCGTAAAGACCAAATGAATCATCTGGTTATTCCTCAATCGAAGCAAACACACTGTCGTCAATGTCACAAAAAATGTTTGACACGTTGCAAGAAATGTGATGTTGGAGTGTGTGTCAAGTGTTTTGAAACATATCATTCATAAATAGTGTTAATCTAGTAAATTACATATAACAATGGGTAATATAATCAATAGTTATCTAATAAACTACACTTTTTGATTACATTCTGTTTTGTCATAAATGGTCTTTTATTTCCTCTTATTATCCTACTGTCCTACATATAGGACGGCTGTTTCCCTGAAAGCCTTACACTTAATTTTTTTTTCATAATTTTTTTTATGTTGCATAAGATCTAATAAACTAAATAATGTAACTTTTTTCAAAATTTTCAGAAAATTTTTGTATCAGGCTTATCTGGGTTAAGAATTTAGACTTGTAGCTTAATTTCGCTTTTATAGCAAGATAAGTATGAACATACGAAAAAAGTCCATTAGACCTTATTTTCTATATACGTACAATTAGGGCAAACTTAATTGAAAACATCGAAAAACTATGCGGTGGAGCTCAAAGCTGTATTTTGTCTTACCAAAGCGAGAAAATGAAAATAATTATTCTCTCAAATAAGAATCGAACCCAAACCCGTTGTTTTAACAGCCAGACGCTATACTACTGTGCAATAATCACTTTTTCGTGAATAATGTATAATTAATGGCTTTGAATTAACATAGAAAATGTTTGTGTAGAACTGAAAAAGTTCACAAATATTGTCGCATCCGACAATACAAATAGCTCAATAACTGCTTTTAATTTATAATCTATAAAGTACTATTTAAAATAATATTTAATTACAAGTCTTTTTAGAACAACAGTAGCTGTTTTAAACCTTAACAAATGGGTGGCATAACGTTTCCTAACGTAAAATATATACCCATTCTCATTCTAAGAATTATCGATCACACACAATGCCACGCTATTTATAGCATACTAAGCTACTTACACAAACTCTATTAAATTGAAACAAAATTTGCAAATAAAAATCTAAATGTCAAAGGACGTCAATATAAACGATTTATATAGACGTCCTTCGAGTACTAATTAGCGTATACAACTAAACTTTAAGCTGACTGATTAAGTGAAATTCTTGATAATTAAAATTTTAATGCATAATTATTTAAATAAAGCGCAGCGTTGAGTTCCGCCACTCTACAAATATTTCAAAAATTAAGCGGAATCCGAGGAAGCGAATAAAATGGAGAGTATTAATACGGAGTTTCTTCCGCATTCCTTACTATATACAGGATACAGCAGCAGTTAAAAAAGTGTTTTCGTTGGCAAATTTTGATCGTTGGCATGTCAATATTTCTATAGTTATAAAAAAGTATGGAAACTAAAAGAGAACGAAAAACTATTGCTACGACACCACGTGTTAGGAGACCGAACAAAACGCCAAGATTTATATTATTTTTATAATTTATTATTACACCAAATATAATATGAATTGCTAATCAACATTACAAGCAAAACTTTGTAAGCCTATATTATTTTTGGTTTACATTCAAATTAGGCCCAAGCAATTATTTTCTAACAAACAAATTACAAATCAAAACATGCATATAAAAGGGTTGACCGCGCCCTTCATTTTTAAGGGAGGTCATTGTCTCTTTAGACCAGGGGTTGGCAAACTGCGGCCCGCGGCGATTTGCTTATTACACTTGGATAATACTATGTTGAAATAAATCCAGATTGCTTATTTGTGTAGAGTTACATACGAAATCAGTGTGCGTAACTAAATGAGTGGGTAAAATGAATGTTATAAAATATATGAGTTATCTGTATCCCGCTTACAGGGCAGAGGAAACCTCGTGTTAAGAAGCTGTGGAACTCAACGCCACGCTCCTTTTTGTTGTAGTAGTAAAAGGAGCGGAGAAATCAATATAATTTAATCTCGTAAGTAGATATCGAATCCACAACCGTCGCATTTACAATGAGATACTGTACACCAAAACGGCCATTAAACGATATTAGGATCCAATATATGAAATGAATTATATGTGATAAAACTTTATAATCATCAAAATAAGAATTGTTTCGATCTATATGTAGCAGTAGAATACAGAAAGACTTTTTGAATTATACATTACACAACTATAGTTACTGATTACTATTTTTAACGTGAAAGATTTATAAAAAATTATAAATTCTCTATAAATTAGACTCTCTAATTAAATAAATAATATATTAATAATATATTAATAAATAATATATTAATAAATAATATATTAATAAATAATATATTAATAAAAAAAATATACGAAATAAAATCATACCTCTTTATTTGGGATCACCACGAACCAGAACAAAAGAACACATTCTCACATTCATATATATGTTACATGATCTTACATACCCACATATGTATATGGAAGTTTGATAGTTTCAATAAAGCAGATGTGTGTTGCAGATTCATATTATATGAAACGATTGTCGGGACCGATTGAGATTTGCATCGAATCAGCGAGGGGTGAGCTCACATACCGCCACCGCCAGCTCTCTTTGGAATTATTTGAAGTGTACATTTTTATATTATATATAAAGAGAATAATGAGATATTTTTGGACAGTATTAATTTTAGATTATTTTTCTTCTTCTTCAAATTAACTAATTTAAACTTTCTTTACATAAAGCTGCTTGACTACTTAACGCTACAAAGTCTGCCATAATAAAAAAAATAAACCAAAATATTTACAACCCCCCAGTAAGAAAATCAAACAAAAAATCAAAAGCTACACAAAAAAGTCAATTAAACCAGTCTAAGAGCCCGAGCGCATCATACATTAACATATTTTGAAAGCTCAATAAATTTTAGTGCAGCTTTTTACCAATCGTAAAATGCTTAAAAAACCAGCCTGCATATAAAACCGGAGACAAAAGCATTTCAATTACCGTACGACTATAAAATAAATCCTCGTTCCCATTAAAGGGCGTCATAAAAATAAAGGCGCCGTCAAAGGGTGTCGCGTTCGACTTTTTGTGTCACAATGAGAATATACAAACAGAATGTTTGATGTTATTGTTTGTAAATATCGTTTGGGATTGTGGTTTGGAGAGAACTTAATATAAATATTTAATAAAGGAATTTGTATTATTGGATAAAGGTTATGATTTTTTTTACTATATAAAACGGTTTTGCAGATTTTGCAGATGCAGATGTATATATAGCACTATTTTTAGCTTTATGTCCGTGAGTTGAGTGGCAAAATTCAACATCGTATTTTTTCTTATACTCGATTCCAGTGGCTTGGATTCCAAAATGTAAATCAAATTTTGTTCCTCGTAAAATAAAATAGAATCAACCACCATTCGTTATTTACTCAATACTAATGACAAAGTGCAAACTTTAAAAATAAACACAAAATAATGATTCAATCATTACTTTAGGTTAGTTTAAGAGAAACTTCATTAACAAGAACTTTCGTATTTATTGATCCCATAGATGTTTCTATTTCACGCTAACTACAGACAGACGGTTTTAAATTCGTTACCACGTGTCTAATATGTAGAGTCAATACGCGAGCTAACTACCTCACATTACGTTAGCACTTACCTACCAAAGTAATAACCAGATTTGTATGCTTAGATAGAGAAAGCTTTTAGTAAGTTGTTTTGTACAGAAATAGTTAGTGTTTTTCTAAAAAAAAGTAGTACTTTTTCTTGTATAGCATAGCAAGTAGAGGTTAATCTATTAAGTTACTCGTCTTTTAGTACTTTCCCCCTCATTTTTGGGAAGTTGCGTGTTTTTTGGCGAAACTTAACGCTGCACTTTGTTTACTTAAAATAATTGAATAACAATCATTCCCTTAAGAAGAAGTCGAACTCACAACCATCGTATCGTTATAATCAGACGCTGTTCTACTATCCGCACCGCAATATAATATTGACGCCTCATAAAAAAACAGTCATTTCATGATAAGCCCTAAGGAATTACTAAGTCAGAAATACAAAGTTTGTAATGATTGATTGTGTGATATTCGTAGATATATCATTTTTTAAAATTTTTACAGTAAGTTCTCACTTCTTGACGATTTTTTAATTCTAAATTAACTGGAAATACCCTATAGGTTTTGATTGCGCGGCGGATTTCATACAGTATGTGGTAAAAGTAGAACATATATTATAGACCGCTCATTTCTTTTAATTGCATTGACTTAAAAACTGGGGGCCGTCGTAGTGTAAAGGCGTGTGACTGTAAAAGCAACATATTATGTGTTCGATTTCCTCTCGAGGAAAATTCAATATTTAATATTATAATTTCTTTGCTATGATGTCAAGGTTAATTAAGATCGGCAACTCGCAATGCTTTTAGAATTTGGCGGGAAATGGGGAATGGAGTGTCTGTGAATTACTAGGCTCCCTCTGTCTACTCTGCTACGTACAGGATAAGGCGTGAAGCTGGAATTCAAAATTAATTTCTTTATTATAGATCAGAATATTTGATATTATTTTTATTTATAGAAAAGAACAAGGCAAACGAGCGTTCTGTTCACCTGATGGTAAGTGATTACCGCCTTTGAGCTTGTGACGTACTGTGCGGTTAGAAAATTCGGCGGCAACATGTCAAACAGTTCTTCAGAATACTCCCCATGATAGATGCGGTAGAGAACGCACAGCGAGGAGACATCTCTACGAAAAACCAAAGTATCAAGCCTTTTACAGACAGACCGACAGATGATAGGTAACGAAGAGATCCTATATGGGTATATATTTTTATTTTAAAGAAAGAAAACCCTAAAAATTGATATGTAACTTATAATCTGTATCATATATGAAGATAGCTAGCTATATTAATAACACCGTGCATTACAAACTTGGTTACAAAGCTAACCAGATGGGCATTTATCACTATACGACTATACGAGTGGGAATAACACTTATATATAGTTCAAGTGTATACAGTAATTTATCTCTGTAATAAAAAAATATTTTTATTAGCTTTACATTACTCAGATGCATGCGACGACCGATCAAACAACAAAAAGTTAAATTTATTCTAGATTATACTAAAATGTTTAAGAATTCAAATATAAGTTTTTGCTTATATAAAGCAAACAGCTTTACCCAGTATAGCAAAGTAGACAAAGTGAATCAACTTTTCGCGCAATATCTCAGAATGTTCGGTGGCGCAACTCGACATCGCGATTTGTCTAGTTACCAGGACGAGGAAATGAAAACAATTCGGTGGAAATTCAAGGCCAGTCGACTAGGAAATTTAGAATTAAATCTTAATCAAAAATTTTATGAAAGAGTGGACATTTTGAAAGATAAATTACCAACTCAATCTACAAAACACTACCGACTGTAACTTTTGATTATTAGTACAAAAAAATGTAAATTTTATTACACATAACATAAGTCTATTTAAAATTACGAAAACTTAAATTAATTATTCCAAACTTAATTAAAATTATAATATATATTCACGCCCACATTAGCTCGCTGATTAAAAAATTGAATATCATTGGTCGCATATTATGTAAGAAACATAAAATGAATAAAAAATTTCGACTCTACAATTCGATTTGATCAAGTACTTCTTCTTTAAACAGGTAATGACTCTATCGAGTTTACTCAAGACCCGCCTTCTTAGATTATTTCAAGCCTTCATAATTACAAATTTCTTATCTATATGAGCTGTGTAATTGGCAATGTTCTGCAAAACGAGCCCTGCGGGTGTTTTTTATTAGTTTATAAGGAGATATTTACTTTGCTCTACCTTTTGTACATTTCGCAATTTAGTTTGAGAATTATTTAAATTTATTTGGAAGGAAACTATTTTTATACGTGGTCATTGTATACTCGTATATTAATTCCTACATTTTTTTTATCTGACAGGCCAAAGAACGGTGTTTTTTTCCTAATGCACCCGGAAGACATGTACCTATATAAGTATTTAAAAAAAGTGCAAATAATAATAGTTCTAGATAAATATGTTTATTTAGTGTACCTATCATATATCTTTTTTAGTATGAGATACTTAAATTTGAGTATTATTTCATTACTCAACACTCTGAAGTCAGATCATAACAAATGTTATAAACGTTTTGAATTTGAAGTCTGTAAAGATAACAAAATACATCAAATCAGTTTCACACTGTATCCCGCACACAGCAGGATAGGCAGAAGGTTAAAACACTTCGACCCCCACTTTCCACCGAGTCCTGGAGGCATTGCGCGTTGAGTGTCGGAACTCAGCGCCGCACTTTGTTATAAAAATAAAGATAATATTCATAGCAAGCGTGAAAAGCTAATAGAAGTCTTAAAAAATCTTGTCAATCAAGATTACTATAGAAGAAATCCTTTCTTCTACGACGTTAAACTATTAAGAAATAAAACAAATATTTTAATGTATTGAAAATAAAAATAAATTATATTTCTGCAGGAACTTATATAACATTCCAGGAATTTCTCTTTTTACAACTATTTTAAATTCTTAAACAATATAATCATTGGAGAGAGGCGAGTAGAGCGTCGCTATGGCAACAAATAAAAAAAACATCCTGTTCGGTATTCGATACGATCAGTGACGTCTGATCGGATTTAAATGGAATCGTATTAATTTATATTTTTTGTGTATTAATTATTTAATACCTCTCCAAGATCATTGGTGGATAGGATGCTGTCAACGTTCACTATAATATTGTTATTACAGAATGATTCTTATAATAAGTAATTTGATAACAAAGGTGACACCTAATAATTGTGAAGTTCACTTTAAAAAAATATGACTATTTTTGCGGACAACATTGTGATATTTTTCATTGAATGTGACGTTTGCTTAAGGTTTTTTGTGAAATAATTATATTATTGATATAGTATTTCACTGTTCATTAAATAAATAAAAGATTTGGTAACTTAATAGGCAAAGGCTATAAATGTATAAAAAATTCAGTATATACTATTGTGTGAGTTGAGTGTTTCCGTCACAAATGTATTGCCAATGCTTAACCACAAAACTATGTTCTTAGAAAGTTACGTTATTTTTTTATAAATTTTCTTACACATTATAGATACCCAAATACTGAAAATCATACACTGCCACAGTAAACATCACACATACATCATATGTTATTTTAGTTTGATAATCCTTTAAGCCCAACCCTTTGGAACGACAATCAATCTTAACAATTAAAACTATACACGACTCTTCCTAAAATAGCCTAGTTAAATTTGTCAGCTTACAATACAATAAAAATAACTCTACTAGCAAAGGGACTATTTGCTTTTAGATATCGGAGAGCATCTGTAGTGGGATTATCATTTCTCGTCCCCGGAGTCTTGTTTTCATGGTAGAGTTCAGTGTTTCGGAAATGGTATCTATAGAATAGTTTTGTAAGATGGTAATATTTTAAATTTGACATTAGAAGTTAAAATATTATATAAGTGTATGTGATCATTTCATTTAGCACTTGATAGTATTTATGTATTTGTTAAAATTTGTTGAAAATTGCATGTATTGAAATTTTTCCACATTTACTAACACTAACAAAGATCTTAAGCGTTATATGCTAGAGTACTGGTTCACACATTCAGAGCAGCGGGCAGTGGTCTGTAGCACAAATACAACTAAGCAATATTAAAAACTTTAAGTTTTTTACGAAAATGATATTTGTTTCATGTAACCATATAGGCTTTTACACAATAAATATATATATTTATTAACTGGCTTTAAAGCTCTTAAACAATTTTTAATTTCACGCTGTATCGCACAAGTGTTAAGACACTTCTTTCACAATTACTAAGAGGCGTTTAGTAGAACTTAACGCCGCGCTTTACTTTGTTACCTAGCGAAGAAATAAAAATATTAAATATTTTATCCCCTCTATGGGAATCGAACCCACAACAATCGTATTTATAGTATACGTTTATGCCCCTGCACCACGACGGCCTCACGCATTTGGATAAAGATCAATTTTAATACACGAAAGCTACTTCACTATCAAGATGACTTTTAAATATCCACAGCGAGTGGGAAGTTCCCTACATGATATGTTTACAGCTAATTAGTTCTCTATTGTGAGGTTTGTTTTGTTTGTTAACTATTAAGAATCATGACTCAATATATAAAAATGTAATACAAGCAATCACGTATGCTCATACGTGATTGCTTGTATTACAATTGTTATTCAAAAATATTGGATTTGTCTAAGCAACTTATGTCAATAATTTAGTCAATCATGAATCAATCCTGATTTAATAAAAATAGTATCTCAAGAGAAGACGGCATATAAGGGCGCATGGAGGAAGCTAGCTGAATGAAATTGTATATATAAAAAAATATTAGTAAATTGTAGCTTTTATTTTGCTTTTTATGAAAGTTTCCATTTTAAATTTTGTTTCAGCAGGCTAAGTTATTAAAGTATTTCGTGTCATGTATTATATTGCGCAATTTCAAATAATCCTTATACATTTTCTGAAATTGCGCAATATAATCTTAGACTAATTATACTTTGTAATTATTAAATCTTACACGGTGTAATTAAAATGTGAAAATTACTTTATAACAGAATTTATAAGTGGAATAAGTCTTCAACTAAAAGGTCGTGGGGTTGAGTTATAATTCGACTTCGCTTGATAGTAGATTCAAATTCTTATAAGCAAAGTAACGGCTTCCCGATTTTTTAACATATGGATCATTAGCTTTTTGGTGTGGTTGACCACATATTTTAGTGTAATATCACTAAATTTCTCTAACGATCTTAGGACAAGTTAAGATTTCCAAAATTCCAACGGGAACGGCAACAGAGACAAACGAGACAAACAAATTTGCAGTACAACTTGAGTAATCTTCTTAGTTTGTTATTATTTTCATTATAGTCATATTTTTTAAAATTTCTATAGTGAGGAAACTTAACGCCGCATTTTATCTCACTAGAACAGAGACATGACAATTATATTAAATGTATAATCATTCTTGCGAGCAGGGATAGAACCTGTAACTACTGAGTTTCCAGAAGCACCACTCAGGCGTATAATTTTCACTATATCTGAGACAGTATTTACAAAGCATCCATGTACCTGCCATCTCCACGCGATAGCAAATATTATGAGACGTTTTCGGTACAAACTCCCAAGCGTGAACCGAATGCAAGAATAAACACGCGGTTACGAAAATATAACAAGAATATAAGAAAATGTTAAATATTATACAAAAAAGTAACAATGGGTTTTCACTTTTGTGGGTAAACAATGGGCTTTTTGGACGAGTATCAGCATTATTCTGAATGTACCGGACCGTCTTTAAGTGACTCAAGCTAGAGGTTCGCAGGCTGTTGTATCCGAATTGAGTTACAAAACATTATTTTTTTATGTAAAAAACTGTATTTTTGAAAGATTTTTTGTAGTCTCATCGCATCATTTTAACGTTTTCTTTATATAACTTACATTATTGTATTGTATTAAGTAGACAGTAAAAAGCTACATGTGGTATCCCGCACAGGGCAGATGAAGGGAGATGAAGGGAGCTTAGTGTGTAGACACTCCGTTCCTAAGTGTTCACCTAATTTTCGAGAAACTGCGGTGTTAATTTATTGCCGGAAGTAAACGTGGATATATATTATTTTTGTTATTCAAATATTTATTCATCCTAGTAGGAATCGAATCCAGAACCACCGCGTGTAAAGTCAGATGTTGTCTCAATGCGCTACAATAGCCTCAATGGATATTTAATTATTTCTTTAATATCCGTGAGTCGTTAAAACACTTATACCTAAGTTTTTAATTTTAATTTCATAATGTTACGCAAAAAACACAGAATATTTTAATTCTCTATTTTAATTCTCAATCTTTTAATTCTCTCTCTAAAAATATTTTAATTCCTAATAAAAAAATCAGCTCTTTACCTTGCCAATATTTTTTTCATTTATTATTTAATATTCGCCAAATTTGTTTTATATTCATTCTTGCGGGAATAAAATATTTTTTCAAACACGGTACTTATAATATTTACTACCCAAATGGGGATTGAATCCACCCACTAACTAACAACTGACGGCACTGACGCGGCATTCAGAAGAGACTGTCACATTACTCCTGCTGTCTCCGGAATACAGCGTAAACCTAAAAAAGAAACCTAAAAATAATCCAAATCTTTTTGAAATAAAGGAAAACAGAGTAAAATGTAATGAAGTATTAAAATTAAAAACAAATTACATTTAAAGGAAAGTACCCCGACTGTACACTCGTACACATACACATGTGTGCTTTCTACGAGTATATAACCTCATTTTAAATTAATAATTTCAACCCCACTTTATTTAAGTAACAAAACATTTCTATTGAAATAATTGACAAAATATAACCTTTTTTGATGACATTGTCGGGTTTTGGGCTACTGTCTAACTGTAAATTTATAGACATAAATAAAAAATAATAATGTGATTGTAAACGCGACGATTGTGGGTTCCCACTTGCAGAATAAAATTATATTTTCATTTTCTCGCTCTGGTAACGAGGCATAGCGCAAAGTTCAGTTCTACTGCTAAACGCGCTATGCCTTGAGAATTCTGAGCAAAACTGGGAAGCGGTAGCGTCTTAGTCGGAACAGAGTGCCTTAATATTAGATTCCCAGGTTCCGTGTGCCTACTCTGACATGTGCAGGATAGAGCATGAAGCTAAAAAAACAGGAATTTAAGGCAACTAGGAAAACAGGAATAACAAGAACAATATAATTTACTATCAAGATAACACAGACGAAACAAAATGAACAAAAACAATGTGCAAGAAAATCCACCTTCATATGAGACAATAGTATCCAGATGAAACATCTTGAGCCATATCCCTACAAGTATATGTATAGATGTGAGTTCTATTCCCGTGAAGCTGCATGCAAAGCGAATGTTTTTATATTAATAAATATAATTAGGTATATTCAAAGACTGTTTTCAAATAATAAAATTAAATATAAAATGATATGCATGTGTATAACATAAAAAAAGTCTATCTGACTGCCACATCGGTTTTTTTGGATTCGGTTCCAACGGTTCGGTAGGATTTGGTCCGGTCGGTAACGAAAATGCTTATATAGGTAGGCAAAGACCTTGATATTTGAATGAAATTAAGTTCGTCTAAACGATGAAAAACATGAATCTGATTTATTTTCGTAATATCATAAACTATTTCGTAAATAATATATGAAAATAACTTGACCAAAAATATATTTTTTATTTGTTACTATTAATATTATAAAAGGCTCATTTAAAACGAACTAGAGTAAACCAACAATGATCTAACTCTACATCTATCCGCTCTAACATACCCAACTTACTTGTATAGGAATGTGTCTAAGTAAGGGGAAATAAATTATAGCACACAAAAGGTGGATTAAGTAGTGGGCCACGGCTCAATGAAAAGCCCGATACGTTCTTGCGTGCCTAATA